>WAAD01017013.1:380151-501776 GCA_013389945.1 Fregata magnificens | reverse complement strand
GCAGCCGGCAGCGGAACGGCCTCGGTGACGGCGACGGAGGGCTGCACCCGCGGCGGATGCGCGGGCTGCTCTGTCAACTCGCCGGGCTAGGCTAGGGCGAACTTATTTTTTCTCATTTAAATAATTTGATCTATTCCATCATTTCCAATGGCTGCCATTTGCCAGCTGTCTGCTAACCACATCGCCTGGAACGTCTGAAGAGCAAATCTTTAATTTTCTTACAAACATACTATTACTCTGTATCTGTTCATCCTTTTAATTTTCCTCGTCCGTCGCTTTCCCCGGCAGCAAGCTCGGCGTGCTCTGCGCCGTGAGAAAAGCTGATCGCTCTCCCGCGCTCAAGCGACCCATCCCGGACCAGCCGCCGTTAGCCTGAATGTGTGAACTGGAGGAGGGGACATATGCAAATCGTAAAACTCAAGAAAAGTTTCTGGGTGTTGCATCTGACAGCAGACAGCGAGCACACTGACTGCTGCAGCGAGGCAGACCCGCCGCGGGGGGATCCCCTGCACGCCCATCGCAGTGGTGTCTGATCTCTGGCTGTTTCTGTACAGCAGGAGCAGCGGGGGATTGGCCAGGGTATCCGATAGCTGTCATCATCACGGAATCGTAAGGAAAAGCTGGAGGAGTCTCTGGGCGATCTGCACGCCCATGGCAGCACCAGCCCCTCCTGGAGATGCTGGTGTAACTCTCCCTAAAGCCTCCCCGGGCACCCGGTGCCGTGGTTTAACTCGTGCTTCATTTGGGGTGATGGGCAGGTACCCCTGAGCACGAGCTGGCCTCTCAAGCATTATGTCATGGTGGAGGAGACTTTTTCTTACTCCTACCTAAGAGTCAAGCCAGAGAGGCAAAGGCACTACTCAGCATCTTCAAAGCACTGTGCAGAAGTTTGCTCGCTGAGGACGTCTGTTGTTACTGTTTCTTGTGGGCGGGCTGAGGCCCCGACGTCCAGCAGGAAATCTTACCGGTGTCAAAGACAGTTAGAGAAAAGGGTGTCTCGTGTTAAGGATATTTTTATCCCTCATGACACCAAAAAGGATAAGATTTAGCAAAAGGGCATGGAAGACATTTTCTTTACTTATTGCTTAAATGAAGGACAGCTGTTTCTGTGAACTTGTTATAAAATTAAATGTCACAACCTGGTGAATCTTTGCACCTGGAGATAAAAAAGCCCCACAAACCTATTGGGAGGGAGAGGGTAGAGAGGGCTCTTTCTTCTGTGGCTGTTCTTTACTCTTTGCAGGCTCCAGCATGTGGAGAAGAGGGTTTGATTTTCAGTAACTCGGGACAAGAGGTTCAGATTTTGTGGACTGTTTAAAGTAAAATGTAGCTAGGATGATATATTCTGTTAGTTCATTAGTGTCCAGATGCTGCATCTTGCCTTTTTCCTGGCACCAGGCACTACTAAGGCTCTAACCTTTGTTTCAGCCTCTGGTTCCTACTGCAGTACCAGCACAAATAGTTTATTTATTATTATCTTATTTAATTAGTATCTGATGGGTGTGTGGAGGTCATGAGTAGTCCTTGTTGTCTATGTAGGTCAGAGAAGGAAGTCTGCGCTGCTCAGAAAGGCAGGGCGGGAGCAATCATTTATCAGAAGTTGGATAGCAAACCAAACCAAACGTGCTCAGACACCGGGCAGAGGTGCGCTCGGTAGCTGCAGGTCTCCTTGCTCGGGGCTTGCATGGCCTTTCCTTCCCGAAGCAATCTGACCGCTGTACAGCAGAACGGCAGATCATGGCTGTGCTTCCCTTCCTTTGTATTCCTGAGTTCCCACGCTGTCCCCCAGCCCCGTCCCTCGTGTGTGGCTTGGCAGTGCTCCTCTCTCCTGGCAGTGTCCCGCTGCCCTCCAAGGGGATCCCAGGGCTGTTCCATGTGGTGATTAAAAAGAGGGATAATTCTGAAACTACTCTTAGATGTTGCACCATANCCCCCCCCCCCCCCCAAAGACTGTTTGACTTCATATATTACCTGTGGATGCGCTGCCCCAGGGCCCACACCTGCGAGCAAGGACCTTTGGCCATTAGGTCAAACTCTCCATCAGCTGCGGTAGAGCTGGGTCATTGGCATATAATTATAGCAAAGACAAAATGGCTGAAAAAAAGAGACTGCAAGACTAACAGAGCACCTCGCAGGCCCAGAGCTTCATCTCACTGCTACTACGCGGGTAAGTGCTGCCCAGCCCTGCTCCGGGTGGGATGCTGGGCTGAACCACGTGGCCAGCATCTGCCTGGCCTTGGTGCGTGGGCAGCCAGCCTTTCCTTGGGAGGGGGCGAATTTATATCAGGGTAGGTTAGGACCTTATTCGGGAATCTGGGGCTGTTGCCTTGCTGAAGGACGATCAAAGGTAGCAGAAGGGCTTTGGCGTTCTTCTATGATCTGTTACAGTGATGCTAAAACTATAAGGTGTTTGCCTGGTTCACAACCGCTGTGAAAATAGCTTTAATGCTGTAATTCATCATTTCATAGTATATTAATTAGTGCAAATTCTCTGCTGTATTTATAACTTATGAACATAGCGTACCATTTAGAAGAAGCCATTTGGTTATTCCTAGTTTGTCATGAGGATATTTGGATACGTTGGATTTTTATGCTGCCTTTTTCACAGTGAACATGTGATATTTAGAGCTCCATTTATTACACAGATAGGACTCTGATACTCGTGTACGTTTTACATTTTTTTTATATACATAAAAATCTCAGTTCTCTCACCTACAAATAAAGCTGTATGTTTATGGATGTTCTAACGACTATGAATGCAAGACTTTTTATTTTCGAGTATGAAAAGGAACTGCTTGCAAAAGTGGAAAAAATGTTGAAATTATTAATATCTAGGGAAAAATGCTGATTGACAAAGGACCTTTTCAAATAAGATGCATGCTTCAGAGCAGCAGCAGAAGTAAGAACCTTGCAGAAAGAGACATAAGCGTTTCTATAGCTATGGCATTTTTCCATGCTAATGAAGAAAAAGAGGCTTCTCTAGTTGTTTTAATGGTATCTAAACTGGTTCATTTGAATTAGCTACATCCACATGCATTTTGTTTAGATTTATATGTATCAGGTGTAATATAACCACAATCAACGTGAGTTATGAGGCCCAGTGCTCACATTACCGAGATTCATGTGCTAAAGTCGTCTCCTAAAATACCAGAAAGTAAATATACCGGGGCTGGCAAATGCAGATTTCTGGGACTTGAGTGCCCTCTACTGAAACAGTCCCAGCTAGCCCTTAACTTTGACACCCAGCAGCTTGATTGATGGGTTGCTAAATTAAATTTAAGCCTGTGGTTCACAGGTTCACCCGTTATGAAGAATCCCTCCTTCCTTTCCTCTCCTATCTGATCGTGCGCTCGTTTCTTCTTCCTTCGCTTCTTTTAACACTCTGGTTTTAATTCTGACTCCTCCTGCAGCTCTGCATATGCCACAGTAGATATTCTTTTTTTAAATGGCAAGTTTAGATACAGTAAGGATTCTGTCTGAAATAATCACCTGGGGAGCTGTAATTGCACTGAGGGGCGCCGAGGGCTGCGTTAGGCTGGGCACGGCAGCACCCGCAGGGAGAAGCTGGCTTTGGTCCCAAGAGCTTGGGTCTGTTTAGTGCTCTGTTACTGTGAAAGGCGTTAACTCCTTGCAAGCAGCTGGGATGAGGTGACGGTGCCACCCATGCTCTTGCAAAAGCAAACGGCAAGAAACCGTGTTTGTCCCCAGAAACTTCTTGTAATTTTGTGTTGTATTTTGCTTGTTGTGGGGGGAAAGAGGAAAAATTTCCACGTCCTTACTCAGCATTTCATCAGGGATGGGAAAAGCATTGTGTCTCCCCGTGCTTCGCCCGCAGCCCGTGCAGGGGCTTCTCTTGCTGCAGCACAGCAATGCTCCGCTCTCGGCAAGGCTCGGGGCAGTGATGGAGGCACGAGGCGGTTCTGCCATCCCCACCGTGGGGTAAGGGACTGAGGAAAATGCCAAAAACCACTTGCATGTTGTACAACGTGTTGCTGGACAGATGATTTGAATGTCTGGAGATTTCCCACTACTTAAATTTTTATCAGGTTTATTCTCTCTAAATAATTTCGTGCAAGCTTGCCAGCGAAGCGTGTTTTGCGGTGCGGTCTGCTCTGTAAGCCCTCGCGCAGCAAGGGAGGTGGGGCGGGCATCGGAGCAGGTAGGGAAATACGTTTTTTTCTGCAATCTGTGTTACAGAGTAATACTCCTAGAAGAATTGTTGCTGCACTACACTGCATATATTTGTGTTGGAACATACTGTGGTGTAATAGCTGGTTTGAAATGTATCCAGCTCTGCTGAATATATTACCGTGGAAGTCAGGCAAACACACTGGGAGAATGCGAGCTCCTGTCAAACCAGAGAGCAGAAACGCTCCGCAGAAACTGTGAAAACGAGAAGGGAGTTGGTACCGACTGCTGCACTCCTGTTCTCGTACAGGGATGTTTGCAGGGGCCAATGCCACGGGGAAAACTCTGATCACAGCCGCATGTGGGGCCCGTGTGTCTGAACAGATCAAAAGGCTTCTTTGCGCCCGTCTCTGAAGCAGCTGGCATCGCCTGCCTTTGTGCAAAACCCTCCTCGCAGCGAGCGGCTGGTGCGGGCGCGGGAGCTGAACGCCCAGGCTGGGACCCAGCTGGTCTCTGCCAGCAGAGCTGGTGGGAGCAGGAAGGAGGTTTTGTCCCCAGTGTCCCCTGGCTGGCAGGAGCCGGGAACTGGCTCTTCCTTCACCTCGGGTGGTATTTGCATCACCAATTCCTTCCACCACCCCCTTTCCAGCCAGGTCCTCAGCACCCCGGGGCAGACCTAGGCGGTGAGATGAGGGCTGCGCTGGTGCTGGGAGAGCCAGCGCACCGCCCTTTATAAAATGACAACCACTAGAGAAGTTTGCCAGGCTTTCCTGCCTGGAGCTGGTTTAACTAAGGCTAATGGAGACTCTTGGAATGAGAAAATAACAAGAGGGGGAAATCTTGATTTTGTTTTTTTTCAGTTATGCCACAATTTGCCTTGTCTGAAGGTCCCCTCCTGGCTCACAGTGGTGTCACACATCTGGCAGGAACCCAGCTGGGTCTTTGCACCAGCAGCAGCACCTGACCGCTGTCATAGGGGGGGATACCTGCCCCTTGGGGGTCTGGTTGCTTTCGCCCAGGAGGGGACAGCAGAAACACGGGACCCTCAGGTGGCAGTGGGTGGTGGGAGGTTGTGGGACGTGGTTCAACCACCTCGGTGCCGATGCTGGGGCGGCCGCCGCATCCGTGCCAGCTCTCACATCGAACCCTGCGCAGTGGGACCCTCACTGGGCGCCTCCCTGGCAGGGACTCCTTTGATCAGCCACTTCTTTTGAAGTGATCTTGGTTTTGAACCTGGAGGTGGGCTGGTACTTGCTCTGAGAGACCAGGCTGTGCGCTTCCCGGCATCCACACCGGCAGAGTCACTCGAGGCAGCAGAAACTTGGGAGAACGTGAAGGGCTGCCCAGCCTTTTTGGATGTGACGTAGTGGCGGTGAGCAGGGACTGAGCTGTCTCGGTGCCCAGAGGGTGAAAGCATCCCACTGGGCATGCGGAGCGAGCCGCGCGTGCCCCTGGCTGCTCATCAGCCTTATGCAGCAGCAGGCGAATTTGTACAATTGTAGCATGTCTTATAGGCTGAAAAGGGCAACAGGGAACAAATGAATAAGTAAGACCAGTTTAAATTATTATCTTTATCACACCACACGTTCGTCCCCTGACAGGAGAAGCTGTTTTGGCCAGTCAGCTCTGTCAAGCGCTCCCTTTTCTGTGCTGCAGTATAATCTTTTGAACTAGGCTGAGTGGAAATACGTATTTGTGTCAGACAGCCTTTGCATGTATTTTTCATCCCCTTTCTGCAGAGGTAGGAAATCATCTCTTTTTTTTTTTTTTTTTCCCCTTTGAAAAAAACCCTCTATCTTAAGGATTGGTGGGAGAAGCCATTTGCAACTGATGGGTGTAAATTATGCCTGTTTAGTCAGACAAGAAAATTAGAGACTGCAGAATTAGACTCTGCTTGCAATTATCTTTACATGGAACCAGTTTACAAAAAAATTTGGTATGCTCCTTGGCTTTCTGATAAATTCTCATGTGATTTATTTTCGACCTGGCAGCTTCAAAGTGTGGTCTGTAGTACGAAACCCAGGAAGGGTCTCTCCTTTTTTCCCCCCCTGTACAAGTATACCAACTGGCTGAGCAGAAGGTTGGTCACCTGCCAGCCTGTGAGTGCACAGGGCACTTTACTACCCACATGTCTAATTACCCATGCAAAGATTTGGAATGAGTTGTTAATACCTTTTTTTTTCTCTACGCATGCAAAGGGCAAGAAAAGAGCACGTTATTTCGAATGCCTGTTAAAATCGGACTTCAGTAGAATTATGCTGGGAATTAATTTGGCCAGCTGCAGCCAGTCTTTTTTCCCAATTCCCTTGCAAACTCAGGCCTGTTTCCAATTCACAGCAAATTTCTCGGTTGTTCCGGCACATTCAGAGAAAGTTTAAATGTTGAGTGGGGCAGCTGTGACTGGGTCCGGCTGTTCCTATTCAGAACAAAATAAGGCATGACTAGGCATCGCTTCTCAGTGGAAGTCCTGATGTACCAGGGGATAAGGAGGCTCCTGCCTCAGGAAGGGCATGGGATGTCCAGGAGAAAGCAGCTGTCCTACAGCAGTGGGCATTGGCCGCGGGCAAGATGCTGTGAAAGACTGAGGTCTATTAAAGGTGGAGGAAAAAAGTATGTGCCTGTGGGGGGAAAAAAATGTCCTGGCCCTGGGCTACTGCGTGATTCCCACCTTTCAGAAGGACCGTACGAGAGCGGAGAGGAGGGCATGGGAGAAGGAGGAGGTGCCACGTCGCGCTCCGAGGAGACTTGGGGAGCTGGGATTATCCTTGTATTTATCTGGCATTTGTATGTCTGAACTCTGTGTCGTTACTTGGGCCCCCCCAGCATTTCCATACAATTCCAGCTTAAAACCCCAGGCTTTGTAACATTTGCAAAACACCCTTTTCCTACTATCCTGCCTGGATAATGAATTAGTAATTCATGAGCCCGAACGTGGTCCTGACTGTATCCTGCCTCTTGCTGCCACGGGCTGTGGCGAGCCCAGCGCCCGCACGTCACGCGGGGCTGCGTGGAGGTCTTGGCGGGGGCTGGGGGTGGGCGGCAGCGCTGGTGTCAGTGCAGCGGCTGAGACACCACTCCAAAATATGCCTGCCCGTGTTTTCAAAGCTTCTGCGTGTGACCAAACTGTGTTCCAGTGAAAACCATGCTGCCTGTCTCCAAACGTGACTGCACGGATACAGGCAATCGGAGAGGGGAAAACCTCTCCATCGGCTGCTGTCGACAGCACTTACCTCCTGACTTGGATCACGAGATGTGAGGAGACCTGTCTGCACCGAGCCTCTGTAGCACAGATTTCCAGTGGCCTTGTTTTAAGCTGATGTGAGACTTCTTTTAAAACTGGTCCTAAACCAGACCATTGCGCCAGTTAAATACTTGTTATTCATAGCCGTCAGTGCCTGGGCACGAGGTTAATTTTGGTGCTTTTCAGCTTAGCAAGCAATGAACAGCTTCATGTTTTATCCTGTTGGAAGGGGATTGTGCAGCATGTCGTATTTATGGATTGAAAGGGGAGTGTGGGAGGCTTCCCGCATACGTCACGGTCCCACTCACAGGAAGAGAGAAATGCGGCTTTTTATTATCTTTTTTTAAATCTGATGTTTATTTGGTATTTTAAAGGTGTTAAGGAAACAGAGAAAATGAATTTTAAAAGATAGAAAACAAATTGGTTTTTGAAATGTAACGTATAAGATGCTCCCTGGTTTTCCCAGTTCTTCCAAGTTGCCCCAGTGACTGTGGTGAGGGACACGCTGCCGGGGTGGTGGTACCGGTGTCTGGCTGATGCTGCCGGGACACCACCTTTCCTTCCAGCAGTGGCTGGTGCCACTGAGCAACTTCAGCAACTGCTGGCCTCACCACAGAGGAGAAGTTGAAAGCTGACGTGCCTCAGGCCATGCTGAGTTTGCCTTTTTTTGTAAACCGTTTTAAGAGACCTCCTTTGGCTGTGCAGCAGATGCAAGGCTCAAAATTCACCCAGGGTTTCCAGATAACTCAGCTGTGTTCGTACTGTAAGAGCTGGAGGGACGAGAAAGATACGGCTGGGAGCAAAAGCAGCGAGAGGCCCGAAACCGGGTGGTCTTCCAGCTGGAGAGGGCTGCTCTTCCCTTTGTCCTTCAGCACAAACCAAACACAAGGTGCGTGACACTCTGAATTCATTCATGTTTTATCTCCAAGTCTGTCTTGCACCTGGACAGAATGTAAAATTCATCTCCTTTATTTAACGGTAACTCTTGGATGCGTCCCATTCGGCGCAGTGGAGGGGGACCAGCCTGTGCGGCATCTTGCGGGCGAACACTTGCTGGTTTGGTTTTTACCTCCACTTCAGCCAACAGGGCTCCGAAATCCAGATGGGGAAGGATGTTACGAACCCACCTGTGAATTTTTGGTTGACTTCGTGCTGGGAACACCTGGTTCCCTGCTCTGCCCAGCAGTGGCTGAGGAGGTCTCTCGTACGGGATTTAGTTATTTTCTTCTCGTGGCTCTAAATTTGAATCCGAAACACCCTGTTTAAATTTCTTCGCTGCTATTGCTATGTATCTTTTGTCTTTGGTGATGAAACAGAAGAACAATATTTTTAAACAGGTCTTAGTACAAGCAAAACAGAGCTGATGTGTCTTTATTTTAGGCTAGGCAGTGTATGCAAAATCTTCACTAGATTGTATCTGTGCTCTGCGCAGCCTTCCACTTCATGGTGGGAACATGACTTGCATATCGAAACCTGATGTGAAAAAACCCAGGAAAAAACCACGAGCCTCTCTTTATCGTTTATTTCCATAATTTTCTATGGGAAGCTTTTGCTTTTTTTCGAATGTAAAGGAAAAAACCAGAACTCTGTCCAGTAAACATTAGCTATTTAAAGTGTTTGTATATAGAGAAGTATTTTATGCTGGCTTTTTAAAAATATAAAAGCAAAAAGTGAATAATTTTGCATAACTGTATTTTTGTTTTATAAGCATTCACCGGGGGAAGGGGGAGCAAGGTCTTGCCAAAATTATGTGTTCTGTACAATTTTTATTTGGTCAAAATCCTACTTTTTTTTTTTTTATCCCCAAGGCGCTTCAGTGCGTATAAGACTCTGGCTGTGGTGATGCCTGCTTTGTCCCAGGACGAGGGGAGGCTGACTGTATGCTGGACTGTGTGACTGCTTTTAATAAATGAAGGCCAAAATCACACGAAATCAATCAGTTAGCTCTTGTTTGCATGTCATACCTTAGGGAACAGGGAAGTCGGATGCCTTTATGTTTTGATTGGAAGTGAATATATATCTTTCCCGGAAAGCAATCACAGTTCTCATATAATACTTTCACATATTTCAGTAAGATATGGTCTGAAAGTGGGCAAGAGCGAAGTGTTCTGGCTCTGCCCTCCCAGCGCCCGCTGGGCTCAGATGCTCGCTGCGGGATGTGGCCCTGGAGAGATGCAATTACATACCCTTGTGTTAACAGTTTAAAGATCAAGTAAGGAGTAGTTTGACTAGAGATTAAATATAAAGATACCTATTTATGAATTAGAAAAAAAGAAGAAAAAACCTTCCAAGTAGATTAAAGTCTTGCAGAACTGACTAATAAATCAATTGCTGGCGAAGCGTGGCAGCCTTGTCTGTTGCTCTGAAGTGGCTAAGGACGAGTTTAATAACGCTTTACAATTCAGAGGCTAAATGAAGAGCAAGCAAACAGAGAGCAGCACACCCGCTAACTCTGTAAAGGCGATGAAAAGGGACCTGGCTGCAGCGAGAGCCGGCGGTGGGAGAGGTGACCCCCTGGGACCTCCGAGCAGTTGCGCCCACTCCCCCTCGGTCCTTCCAGCTGGAAGGAGAGCGGCGAGGGGAGCGCCCCAGCAAATAGGTACTGAGTTTGGGCTGAGACCAGCTGGGTGAAGGAGAGAAATGCTGTAGGCATCTAGGATTGCAGGGAAAAGCTTGGAGCTTTGCTTGTAAGTGGCTGCTCGTTATTTGTATTGCAGTAATGAGCAGTAAGGCTATGGCACCATCACAGACTGGTGCTCGAGCAGCCTGTACGCTGCTGGGGGAGCTTATAGCCACACGCAAGGGAAAAAGATGATGGATACGTAATTTTCCTTTATAACTTTAGTTTGTTAGCTTAGACTGAGGACTTTTCTGAGGCATAGACTGCCTTTTAGTGCTGGGCTTTCGAGACAGGGATGAAGGGACATTCCTCTCTCTAGGTAAAACCAGAGTGCAATGACAGGTCAGCTGTGGTCTGCAACAGGGACAAGCTTGGGAAGCAAATGCTCCTGGAGTTTCTTGGGAAAACTCACCCTTTACTGCAACCAGTAAATACTTTAGAAATTGTGCTGTTCTGGAAAAAGCCAAAATGCACCTCATTGTATTTACTGCAATTTAGTAGGTAGCTGAAGGTAACTAATAAGCCATCAAAGCCTTTGGGAGGTATTCCTTGGAGGGAGAAGCTGCTGTGAAGGTGTGCTGCTTCTAGGACTGAAGGTTCTCATATGCATTTAGTGAAGTGTCTGTAGATGCTGCCTGCTTGCTGCTTGACTCGCCTCAAAGCATAATCCACTGCTTGTATCATTTTCATAGCGAAACAAAAATATCATAATATGATCCTAGCAGAGGATTACGATCTGTCCTTCAGCACAGGATAACAGCGGGAGCACGTTTCCTTTTCCAAAAGAAAAGGCTTTGGCGAACTTGGCTTGTGTTCACGTGCCACGGCACTGCACCTAGAAGGTGCTTAATAGAATAGGCTGGAGTTTTGATCTGGTCCTTCCTGGGCAATGAACTATATATATGTCGGGGAGTCCTTGCAAAAACACAGCAGAAGTGGGTTCTGTGATTACTAACACATCAGATCCTTGGATTTTTACTGGTTCGTTGCATTGCTCTGCGTTACACTGGTGGGACCTTACAGAACCAGGTGCAGCTACGGCTAGATAAGAGATGTCATTCACTTCAGCAGCAACCTATTGCTTTTATTGGGTGTACGCTTCTAAGAACCGAGTCTTAGGGGTGGGGGGACAGTGGGATTAATTGCTGGCTCAGGGAGTAAACAGCTCTAGGTGAAGTCAAGGGTGATCAACCTCAGCTAGACAGTCATTTCCCAAGAGATGCTGTATGCCAAGGGTACATCTTGCTATAAATTGCTTTGGATGTTTGAAGATAGACCTCTTATAAACTCAAGCACTGCACAGGACGCTTGTGTCCTTGCACTGCCATCGTGCTCAATCACTGTGAATTGTTCAAGGTCGTAAGAAGAGCCTGTAGTAATCCAGAATTAAATCCAGTTTGTTCGACTACCATAATTTTGTCTCATCTTTGCACCCAGTTTTTAGAATGCTTTTTCTGTTCTGTCCTGCGGGGTGCTCCCGGGTCCGACACCATACTGATGCATCAGAAGCATCTTGAGCAACATGCAGATGCAAATCGGTTATTTCTGCAGTGTGCTCTCAGAACCTGCTAAAAGACAAAGAGCACGGTGCTGAGAGCCCGCTGGCAAGCAATGCACTCAGGCCCCTATTAAAAACAGCAGAACAAGTTTAATCTCTGGATGGCGGGGAAGTTTGCATTGTCAGCATTGTTTGATCCACGTTTTAAAGGCAAAATTGAAATCATTCTCCATCAGGCTTAACACATTGATCTCTAGAAAAGAGCACTTGTAAATAACCTCCTTGAGAATGTGTCACCCTCTTTCTCCTCCAAACCATGCTCCTCTGTGAAAAGGGCAATCCCCAAGGATGCTCCAAAAGCAAGAAGGAGAATAAGCAGAAATGGCTTCAGGGAATTTCTCTCTTTCATTCCTCCTTCTCCAGTCCACCATCAAATGCACACATCACATGCTCCAGATCACAAGCCATTAATAAGGAAAAAATACTGACTCTCTCACTTCCCCTTTCTCTAAAAGGGTTGACTTGCTTTCCTAAACGCTTCATCTTCTCTGACGTTCAAGAAGGTGCCAGTCAGGGCAGGCTGCAGACCCACGGACAATGGACAGACAGGCTGTTCGGTGTGTGCCAAGGCTGGCTCGCAACCAAAACTCATAGGGTTGGCTGGGTTCAGGTGCAGGGTCCATCCCCGGACCGCTGGCAGGGCGCCTCATGATGCAGCATGCCTGCTCTCCCTCTCTTCAGCGTTATGATTTTCCATGTCCCACTTCAGTGAGAGACCTTTCATGCTTCTTGTAACTTGAAGTAATCTCCGCCTTGTTTATACTGTGTTTCTTGTTGATGTTATTTCTAGCAGTGCTAAGGTGTGCCTGGAGAGAGTCTTAAGGGCTGGGTTCTTTCTCCCTTACTCAAGTCAAGAATTTTTCTTTTTTCCACCTGGTGAAACAAGAAGGACAAGGCACAACCTCTGCACTCTTAGCCAATTATTTGAAATTACAAACCACTTAAGCAGAGTTTAATCGCCATTTCCCCTCTGTCTAGCAGCAGTCCCAACTACCACCACCTCCTGTTTTCCAAATCCTTGTCTCTCTTTGTACGCCCCGAGGAAACCCAGCCTCGCGGGTGGCACGTCCCTCCTCGTGCTGTGTGGCACATCAGCAGGAATAGAAGGGAACCATCACCCTGATGTTCGGCGTGGTGCCGCGGGGATGAACGCGGTGCTTGAGCACTGAGATCTGGATGCAGGTTTACCTTTCCCTCGGTGCTGATCAAATGCCATACGCTTTCTGCCTACATAGGCAAGGTCGCTTCAGCGCAGCCTTTGGGGGAAAACGAATGATCCTCTTCTCTCGGGATCAATAGGACATTTTTAGGAATATCTGCAATTGAAAGGAAAAGCAGCTAATGTTAGACTTGCTCTAAGCATAAGATTTCCCTGGTAGGGTTAGATACATTTCGGGCATCTAACTGCCAGAGAATCATAAAGTGATTTTTTTTTTTTTTTTCTTCTTCACCAAATGAGACATAATGATCACTTTCAGCATTTGTAAATTGCACTGAAAATGGTGAAGTTTGTAATTTGGAGATTTAAAAATTGCTGGTTTTGAATTAGCCCCTGCTAAACTTTGAGATGGTTTGTTGAAATGGCTTGTGGGGGTGTGCGTCCTGTTTGTGCGGCGTGCTCGTGTGATTTCCATTAACGTCTGTAGGAGCTGCTGTGACTAACGTGACCTCTTGCGGGATTTGATCTTGCAAGATGCTGAGCACTTTAGATTTGATCTTCAAGTATCTTTTGACCTCAGTAAGTTGATTCTTCATTAGCTTCAAGTTAAGAACATGTTTAAATGAGTTGCAGAGTTGAGCCCAGCCAATGTGATTTTCAAATTAGGTATATTTCCATGGGTGTCATTTTTTTCCTTAGGTCTATTGGAGTTCTAACAGGTGTGAAGGGATACTGTGGCAGTTGCTATGACCTACTTCAGAGCAGAGACTGCACGAGTCTGGCCAGTGGCTCTGCACTGATTAACAGTGTCTTTCTAAATACGTACGCTTCCCCTTGGATGTAATTGTCCTGTAAGGAAAAAAAAAAAAAAAAATCAGTATTGTGTAACTGGGGCAAATTCACAGGAAAAGCGTCTTTAACAGTGACAGGCATCTAATTCATGCTCTCCTCTGAACAAGGAGGAGGAGATTTCCTCTCTCGCCCTCCTCATCTGATACAGACAAATCTCTGACTGGGGACAGAACCAAGACTGTGCTCATGGAGGATTTTCAGTGGTGACACGCGGCATTTGATTACGTGTTGTTCCCAAATTAATATATTCTAGCTTTCCTATTGATCTGGAAGGATTGTCTGAGATGGATTGGGGGATGGAGGATGTTGGTATTGGGGGAAACCAAATCGATTTTTTTTTTTTTTTAAACAGAGCTGTGGCTATATTTGAAAGTGAAAAATATCATGATGCATTTTCAGAACAAAATCTCAATACAACTCGTGGTGCTACCGTTCCCGCCAGGGCGGAGCGGCTCCTGCTGCGGTTGGGCTGGCTCCAGAGACGCCGTGGCCGAGCCCGGGGCCCTGCGGAGCTGCCTGCAAGGCTGCTGGGCTCCCTGCACGAGGTGAGGAAACAGGCTTGCTCCAAGCCTTGCCCCCCTAGGCTGCCGTCTGGGGGCTGGCGGGCGCACCGAGCCTCGCTGGCGGGGGGAGCCCCTAATTTGCAGTGTCAAGGGCAGTTTGGGTGCGCAGCCTGGGGCTGCCGGAACATGGCCCAAAGCGGGGTCTGGTAAAGCCTAGCTTGCTTTCCCATGGCACACTTTGCTGCTCGTGCTCATCCAGCACGCAGGAGGCCTCACTGCATCTGCTGGGATGCTCACGGCAAGCAACCCTCTTACCTTTCTGGAAACCTCACGGAAACCAGCTGAGAAATGCCCTGCGTTTGGGTAGCTCTGGATCCAAGCATCTACAGATTGGAGCGAATAGATCTAGGAAAACGCACGCAGGAGATGAAAGAGATGAATGCATGATTTGAAAATAAAATGAAGTCATCTCTAATGAGGCACTTCAAAAATAGCTTTGTCATTTTTACCCACAAAGGAAGTTATTGTGGTGAAATTACATTATCATCTCGTGCTGGTTTTAAAAACCAAGCTGTGCCTCCTGGGGAAAAGTGACTGTAAAAAGCTCTTTGTTTTTTCCTTGAAAAAACAATGCTGTGAGGATGTGTGTTTTCAGTCAGTGGGGGCTCATAACTAATGGATCAGAAAAGTTTACGAGCCAGCAGCAAACTGAAGGCATTAATAACTGTTGCTTTCAAGTCAATGGAATTGATCAGCAAATTCAGTTTATTTCTGAATGATCATTGTAGAAAAGCGGAAAGCAAACCAATATTTAAAGATGTACCTGCAAGCAATAATACATGATTGCAGCCTGTGGCAAGCTGGGTAGCAGAAAAAGGGCTGGATGACATAACAGATCATTCATAATTGTCAACCAAATTGCATAGCTGGTATTGAGCTTTAAAAAATGAACCATAAGAAGCATTTTTTATTGATTTTGTTTCGTTAGAAACAATATAAGACTGCCTTAAAGAACTGGGAACAGGCTGCAATTGATTCTCTTTCCTTTTGAGCAAATTCCAGTAGAATTTGCGATTTGATTTTAATTTAGGATTTATTAATGCTTTTTCTTTCTCTTCCACTTCTCTGTTACTATAGGAGAGGTTGGAGGCATGGGAGCTGAACTAAAACTTGTGGAAAGTTTATGCCAAAGGGCACAAGCTCCATTGAAACTGGATATTTCACAGATTCTCTAGAGAAGCTGGGGGGGGGATAAATCCAGAGTCCAGTATGAATTTTACAGGCCAGAAGCGACTGATTTTTGGCAGGTATGCAGGGTGTGCTACCACCAGCTTCCCATTCATTATTGCCTATTCCTCCTCACTGTCCTTCCTCTGCAGTGAAGATACTATCATTAAACCTTTTAATTGTGAAATAGTAGGCCCGTATTTGCAAACAGAGCATTTCCTAGCTCAGATGTATAGTTTCTAAATGATCGTTAGGCTTTTACATGAAAATGCCCTTATTTTAACCAGAACTGCGTTGCTGTAGATGTTGACTTCAAGGGGGTTTGTTAGTCATCAGCAGTCTGCAAACCAGGACACCTTCCCTAGGAGCCCAACTGGAGACTGCAGCATGCAGCGCTCTGGACCGGTGCCCGACCGCGCCGGTGCGCTCTGTCTCGGGCGGCATCCCTACATTCTCTTTGCTGGTATCATGCAAAGAGGAGAGCTAAACTTGTGGGGGCAGCTCCTTCTATCTGATAAAATCCCCAGTAACCTGTCATTTGTCACAGTCGGGGATCAGCGGTGACCGCAAGTGCACGGGCTGAGAAGAGGATGACCTGCGCTGCTGCAATGCAATGGCTCTGCACAGAGCAGCACCTGGGGCTCTGCAGGGCTCGGACTGCAGCCTATCTGCATCCCAGCGCCCTTCCCCGTGGCTGTGGGTGCTGGGGCCTGGCTGCATAGCTCCAGGATCAGCCCCTTAGCAAGACAACAAACTCTCAGGCGTGCTTCCCAGTCCTGGGAAGAGTAGGGATGCCCTGTCTCAACAAAGGGGTGACAAGTTTAGTGAAACAGGTATTTAGGCTTTGCGTTACCAGCATCAGCTCTGCAGCCTGGCAGGATAGTGAATAAGCTGTGTCTGAAAAGGTTGTCCTGTTTTACAGCAAACTCACAAGATGCCTGAACCAGTGCAGCCGCAGTGTGAAATGGAGGTGCTTGGAGCTGCAGAGAGAGCTTCGGGGGGTGATGTGCTGTTAGTAGGTCCTTGTTCCCAACAGCCGGTTTGGGTGAATAGGGCAGGTCGTATGTTGTGAGATACCATTTCTGCGTCACTTGAGCACTGTCTTGAAGTCTAAATGTGGTGGGACTTCACGTGACCTGTGGTCCTTGCTCTGGCCCTCGGCCTGTGGGGCAGAGGGGGGTTTCTCCCAGAAAGACTCATACTTTGCACAAACCTGGGAGAAGTGTTTGAGCTGGGGGGGGTTCCATGTGCACTTGGCTTTCCTTCCCCAGTGCCAAATAACGATGTTACTGCTTCCACTTGTGTGATTCATTTCCCATGCTTTCTTCTAAACAGATCTATTTGCTCGTCCATTCCTCCATTGCTAGATAATAAATACACATCCCCTCATCCATGAAGGTTACACATCTATTCTTCCTCTTCAAAACCACAGGCGAGCCTGTAAGACCTAATATTATTTAAGGTCCTTCTTACATGAGAAAGAGATGTAATCACCCTTCAGAGGTGAGATATTCTGAGGGGATTCATTTCATGTTATTCTACATTAAACTGGTTCACTTTAAATTTTTAGTGCCTGCTGTTAGGAGGAGAAGGCAGGTGGGACGAGGCAAGGCTTGCTGCCCCTTCTGCGGCGGGGCTGGTCTGGGCACCTGCAGACGTGCCCGCCACAGGGGCGCTGATTCCCCGGACCGTGGAAGTGATTCCTCACTTTCATCTGCACTGAAATTATTTCTTTGAGGAAACAGAAGAGAACTCTACAGAAATAAATAGTAATTTTCCAGAATTGATCTAGCCAGTCATTTGTATAGTCTCTTCGCATGGGAGAAATGACTCAAGCGGAGGTTAGCCAGGGAGAGTAAAGACACAGGGGCTTTGCAGAGACTCTTTGAGGCCCCGTTCAGTTGACGGGGAGACTCTGCTGACTTAGGACGTTTTAGCTGATGCTCCCTCTCTAAATCTGGGCGATGCGTACTGAAGCCGGAGAGGTGGCGGCAGTGTGAGCTGGCCCACCCGCTGCCCTGCGGCGGAGGGAGCTGCAGGGTCCCGCACATGCCAGCCGTGCTCCTGCTCTGCCCGCACGTGCCGCTGCTCCCGGGCTGGGGCTTGGCAGTGTTTGCTTAGGGCAGGACAGGAGTTAACCTGGGTCCTTCCCCATTTCTCCTTTTTTAGCCTCCTGTAAATGTTCAGTAAGGCTGGAGAGAAGTGCACAGCAACAGTGTTTGAGGTAAACTAAAACAAATAAACCCCAGCTCCAAAAACGTGAAACAAGTGCCAGTTATTTCAGACTCACTTTGAAAGTGTTTATATTTTTCCTCATAAAATACTTACCCGCTGCCAATAGAAATATGATGTGAAACCAGATTTTTTTTTCTTTCCTGGCATCACCTGCGGGACGATGTGGCCCCAGGTAAGGGGAGCTAATGGCACCTGCCATCATGCTGGTTATCAAAGATTTTAAATTGGGGCCAGGATGGCCATTACCAGGTGCCATGTCCGGGGCCGGTCCTCGGGGGGTCTGGCTGTGGGTATCAAATTCCAAGTAATCGGGCAAATCTAGAATAATGTCTATGTGTTTCTGTTTTCTCAAAATGGTAGATGTGCTTCAGCTCAGCCCTCCAGAGGAGCAGGCTCCTCTTAAAGCACCGATTTGTAGGGGTTTGCTATTCAGAGCCTCCTGTTAACTTAAACAGTAAAGATTCAAAACTGCAAAATAATCGCAGGATCAAAATTACTTACAAACATGTCAAGGCCCGAAGCTGCTGCAAGTTGGACAGATTTACATATATCATATGGCTAAATAATTTGAGCTAAAGAGATTAGCGTGTTATGCTCCTGATGAAATGATCCTTGAATATACCACGGCCTCATGCCAGGGCCATTATGAGAAGGGAAAATCCTTGTTTGCTGCCAGTGACATTCAAGTGACAAAGCAAGCAGAAAAACACCTGGAGGTGCTGCTTTTATAGATAGATAGATATATTAAAAAAAAAAAAATTCAAGATGTTAGAGTCTTTCCGTGAGCCAAGGAAGGAAGAGCAGAGAGAGGTTCTGGTGGTTTTGATTTAACTTCTGACCCAAGGAGCCAGCAGAGGACAAGCGAGCAGCTCTTACTGCAGCTGCTCTTTGCCTGGTGTTAGCAGATGGCTGGGGTCTGCGGACACAGACTCTGAGCCTCCTTGGGGAGGGATGGATGTACAACAGCCATTACAGGACTAAGTTCACCTGTCATGATTTATGCAAACAAAACCAAATCAGCTTTTGGTCCCTACGTGCAAATATCAAATGTAAAGAGCTACTCACAGGCTTTAAAGTCAAGCATGTGCTTCTGTGCTTGACTAATATAAATGATGATGTATGTGATTTGGGCCTGAAGCCTGCTCATTTGTCATTTAAAAATATATAAATAATATTTTTGTTGATTTTTTTCATGAATGTCATTTCATTGGCATTGCCTGTCACAGATGTTGCAGTTAAACACCTCTATGTACATAGATATTGGGTTTAGATAGATTTGATTTGGATGAGATAGTGATTCAGATAGAGGGATGATGTGGACCTCCCAACACCAGCAAAGGCGGTGGAGTTATTGCCTCCTCCCAGTAAATGGAGGCGACTGGGAAGCTAAAGCCACTGGAACAGAGGAGGAGAGAAATAAATTCTGCAGTAAAGCTGGGAGCAAAGTGCCTTTGCTGGTCACCGTCCTCTATACGGACACTGAGCGTGGCTCTTATGTGCTCTGCCCCTGGCAGCTTTTACGGCAGGAGATGGGGTCAGTAAAAGAAAACCTTGTTACTCAGGAACAAGAGGTTGCACTCTGAAGAGGGATGGGTGTGCAGGTGGGATTTACCCCAAAAGTAATGTTCACAGCACAGCATCTGTAGGTGATTGGAAGAAACTGTCTGTATTATTTCATCTAAACGAATTACTCCTTTGAGTGATTGTTATCACCTGGATGGGACATAGCACGTGGTGGGTCACTGTATTACCTGCCTGTGCAGGTGTCTGAATACTCCCTGGACTGGGAACAGGCGACCTTGGCCTTAAACGGTCTTTCTTTTGGAGGAGACAAAATGTACAGATTTAAATTGTGTCTCTTAATTGTGTGGGTTGGGGGAGGGGACGACGACACACGTGTTTTGCCCCCCGGGAGCGCAGGAAGCGATGCTGCTGGTGAGCTGGCTCCAGCAGACGAGCTCTCGGGCACGAAGTGCAGCCCATGCAATAGCTCTGTAAATACAGCTGGCTGGTGGCTTGCTTTTTCTTACTATTTTATTTTGTGCAGAGGTTTTTGCTGAAATGTTCTTTCACCACCATAACTTTAATACATTTTGTAGGGAGCTCTTTTATGTGTCAATAAAGGAAAAAGCGGTGCTGGTGTTGCATGAGGCTGTAAGTGTGATGGAGAGTGTGGCAGCGGCTGCTCCAGGGCTGCTGGAGGTTTAGGCAGAGCAGACTTGGCTTGGCGAAGGATTCCGGGGTCTCTCAGCTGCTGCGGGGCCGGCTCCCTTATGTATGTGTGCCCTCCGTATAGACAGGCACGGTCCTGCAGACCTGTCAGGAAGAAAAGAAAAATCTCTAGGTGTTCCAAGCGCTTACGTGATGTTTTTGGCTCTGGGAAGAACGTGTGTGGATGGACGGATTCGGGGTACGTGCTGCAGGATGACGGTCGCAGCCCTGCTCAGACGTGGCAGAGCAGCAGTGCTCTGCTTGCTGTCTTAGGGGCTTATGGTAAATGTGCTGATATTCCTGTGGTTATCATGGCACTGGCATCTAGGCAGATACAGAGATACGCATATAGCATGAGCGCAGAAAACTATTAGCATAAATTACTGATTAATTCACCTAAAAAGCCGAGCCCCAACTCCATGATTAAAAATAGTGACAGAACTTCAAAGGGGCAATAGGCATGACTTATTTTTAAGATAATGTGGATAATTTCAAGTACCAAAGGATCATGCTTATGCTGCTTTCCTTGGTATTCTGCATAATCTGCTGTGTCCAGCTAAGATTAGATAAAAGCAAAAGCATGACCATTTTTCCTTTCCAATGTTAACTATTTTGCTTCTCTTTACCCAGAGATGAGGTCTCAGAGCTTCCTGCACAGAACATTCCTCTTGGCTCCAGACTTCACTTTCAGATAAAACTTTTGGGTTGGTTTTTTTTTTTTTTTTACTGGGGGTACGACCTTTTGTTGTGGCCCAACTGCTGGGGGCTGGGAAGGGAGCAGTGGTGCAGGTGCCTCGGCAGAGCCTTGTACATGGCAAACGTGCACACGGTCGTGGTCCTGCTGCCCATGCCAACCCGTTCCCAGGCTCAGAAGCAGAGCTGCTGACCAAGGGTAGTCCAGCTTCATAGTTCTTGCCTGTATTTATCTGAAACTTTTTATTTACTCACATTTAACGCAAATGAGCTTTCCACACGAACGTTACCAAAGCTTATTTGCGCTATGCCAGGCATCTTTAAAGTCCATTTGTTTCATCAGGCTTCTAATTGCTTGCAAATTGTTATTACTCAGGCTCAAAAAGGAGTAACCGCTTCTATAAAACTGATGTGATCTTGGTGTCACTTTTCCTATGCTCCCATACTTAATTTATTTTTATTACTAATATCATGGCAATCTTTCTTACTTCAGGAGCTCCTGGAAGGTGCTCACGGTGCTGGTGTGTCTATTCCCACACCAGTAACCCTGGAGGGCTGGGTAGCGTAAACAGCAGTAACTGCACGTTTTCTGGCAGAACGTCTGGGGCAGTGATAATTCGTTGGTCTCGCATGACGATTACCTGGGCTATACTTGCACTCAAGCGTTACGCAACAGGTTTTTTTATCCCATTCATATGGTAGAAAACTTGTCCTTATAAATGATCCCGTCTAATGAGTCTGTACCTTTGGCACTCCCCGCTGACCACTCCACCGGGCTCAGCGTGACGGGCAGCCTCCTGCAGCAGCAGGGCTTGGCAAAGAGGAGCTGTGTTTCACTTGTAAGCGTACAAGTGCAATGCCAGCGTCCAGCAGAACGAGCACAAGGTGTGTCTGTTAGTTTGGTTTTCCCCTAAAAAGAAACGGCTGATCCCTTCAAAGTTCAAAACTAAGCAAAAACAGCTTTCAGGGGTGATCAAACCTCAGCTAAGAGCATTCTCTTGCAGCCTCGCCTGTGTATGAAACCCAGCCTCTCCTGGAGCGAGCAAGCGGCTCCAGTGCAGCCACATCCTCCCTGCTCGTTTTATATTGTTAGTGGCAGCGGAGGGAGGATCGATGCTTTTGGTGTCAAGGCAAGACAATGTCTGGGCACTACTGCCATGATATTTACAGCTTCACTGCTTTTCTTGTATCATCTATACTTTATTTGTGAAAAGTACTGTAATTATCCCCTAGCAGTCATGTCAGTCATGATGCACAACTTGAGAAGAAATCAAAATGGGTACACCTGATTGCAAAGAAAACACTTTAAATATTGAACAATTTTTCTAAAGGTCTAAATGTTCTATTTTCCTCAGCACTTAGCATTTGTGCAGCCATTTCATAGGAGCTTTAACAATGGACATTTTACATAGAGGGCATTTATAGTAATAAAAATGAAGAAGGGTTCATCCCCCATACCCTTTCTTGCTGTTTAGCATCTCTCCTTCCATGTACTCCCAGGCAATTAATAAAACCCTTAAATCTGTCTTCCCCCCCCCAACCCATGCAGACTTTCCCAACCTAATTGTCAGTCACATTAAGCCAACTGCAGACTTTTGATCTACTTCTTTGGAAGAGCTTTTGTGTTCAGCATTTGAACAAACTAGTCCCTTGTTCACAAGATTTACATCAAAATAAGGTTTCTGGAAAAGAAAACGCAGCTTTAGCAAAATCAAAAATTGTGCAAAGCCCCCAGAGGACTAATTCGTATGCATTTCAGCAATAATAATAAAAAAATAGCATAAGACAGGCTGGCTTAGCAGTGCAGAGGTGCAGTAAGAATGTGGTGTTCTCTGCCTCCTAGGAGCCTGTTTACTTATGCACCAGGCTGGTAACAGTCCCGAATCTGCAGGATCAGAGTGCTGCTGCACCTCCATGCATCTTTCTTAGAGTAACTTTGATGTAATCTTTTGGAAAGTTTGTCAACCTGAAACGAGCTCCTTAGGCTTTGTATTCAAATAACTCAAAGTACCAGGATAAGACTTTATGCTTAACACCGAGATGAGGATGGAGCACGGCGCAACAGCCCCGAGCCGAAGGATGATCCATGGGTAGGTGGCTCCAGGAGCTCTTTTTGTGATGAACACAAGACCATGGTGATGCTTTCAGCTCTGGGGCAAGGAAGTGCTACCTGTTTCCCCCAGCTGCCCTCTTGTTTTATACATGCACCCTGTTGCTTAGAGAAAAATCAATTTAGGAGCTGACAAAAGCTGAAGAAAACTGCAGCAGTTAATTAATAGCCCTGTGTCTTGTGCAGTTGGCTCCAACAGCAGACTCCGGTATCGTAGCTAATTGGGAAGTCAGTCCAGATCATATCCTACAGAACACGTTCATGTTAATGAGTGATTTCTGTATTCGAGGGTAGTTTTTATTCAATTTCCAGTACTTTATTTTGACTAGCGAGTCAAATATTCTTGAAGTATCAAAATAATCGTTGTAGCTGTGTAACAGAAGCATAAGGATGTCATTAAAAATGAACCCAGCTTGAGCTGGTTGCTGGCAAAACAACTTCAAAAGTATCCCTGTTATTCTGGGGGGAAGGAGCTGTGTTCCCTCAGGATGAAAGGATCCGTTTGAGAACAGTTTAAAGGCAGGATTGGTCCCAGGCGAAGGGAAGGCTGCCTAGGGATCCTCCCTGAAATGAATCAGTAAAAATCTGACTGTAGATTTTGGAGAGCCTGCAAATAACTGCTGGGTGCAGCCCCTGAACTCGCACAGACCCAAGTGTTGCCTGCAGGAAGGAGGGAGCGGGAGCAGCAGTATCCAGTGCAATGCTTTCCTAGCACAGAGAGTTTGGATTTGGTGGTCCTCCCACGAAGAGGCATCCAGTGATGTTGTTGGGCAGCTGGTGTAAAATGAAGGGAAATACTGTTTTCTGAGTACGGAGATCACTGCTACTGGATGCTGTAGAGCTAGGAGTATAAACGGGTAGGGAAAGAGGTGAAACGGATGGGGAATAGGTGCGTGGGTGGCGGACAGCATTGACAATCCAATCGGCCAGGAAATTCCTGAAGCTCTGCCAAAGCTAGAAGGGTAGCGAGTGGGAAATGTCACTCTGTATGTGACAGCTTTTACTCTCTCTCCATACATCCACTTCAGCTACTATTGCAAATAGGAGTGCTAGGACTATGATTTAGCTCAATTTTTTTTTTTTTTTTTTTTGAAGTAAGGTTGTGGAAATGACAGTAATGATTAGAGATAGGGAAATCCTGGTGGTATCTATGGAGAGTCCATGTTACATCATTCAAAGCCACGTCTCTTTGGGCTTGAAAGAACAGTGAACAAGTAGAACAAAAAAATTAACTTTTGTATTAGGTTATTGATACTTTGATTCTCTGTGTTCCTTTGATGTTTTGGGGGGTTTGTTTGTTTGTTTTTCTTCCTGGAGTGTCCCTTGGATTTAAGCAAGAGGAAGGTTCTTATTTAATGGTTTTTTTCTTGCCCCAGCAGTACCTTAGTAAAAGAGAAAAGGAATGTCAGGCAGGTTAAGTCAAGAGTCTCGTGGGATGAGACACTTCTCACTGGAAAACAGTTAAGGAATTTAGGCTTAAATTTCCTCATTCTGAAATGCTTGTCTAGCAACATCCCTGTATCCTTATAGACCTAAGCAGGTACCTCTGGGACTCATCTGCCCCACCAGCCGTAGACAAACGTGTCTTTAATTTTAGGGTTAAGGCAGTAAAAGCAGGTCAGGATGAAGTGCTTTATAGGTTAATACTACCTTCATTTGTGAATTAGTGGAGCAAAACCCCAAAGGTCTGAAAAGTTGATGAAGAATCTTCATTTCCCCCAATATTTTTCTTGCCACTGTAAAACCTAGTTTGCATCAGTCATACATAGTTGTGCAGTTTCCCAGAAGGTCACTGTGCAATGAACATGCAACTGCGCAAACTATTTCTGCATATTAAAAAGAAAAAAAGGAAAGAAAAGGAGATATTTTTCTCTTTGCATGCAATTTTTAAGAAGCAGAAAGCAAAGAGCCATAAAGTTTCTTTTTATAGATGTAGAAGACAGCAGCAGAGTGTGCTAAAGTGAGCGAGGAAAACCCAAGGTGACATTTAATTTTAGCGATAATAAGCTATGGCAAAACTCCTCCTATTAAAGACCTAAGGTAAAAACGTTCAGCTGGTATATTCTGGAGCAGAGACACTGCAAGGAGCAAAGGGAGACAGGGTAAGACACCTTGAGCAAGATTCAAAGAGCCAGGCATTAATTTTAGGGATGAAGAATTTGAGCACCTCTGCTAAGCAATAAGTGAATATTGCCCGTTACAGTGAGATGGAGCTGTTCTACTTCGCAGGTTCGCACAACAGAAATTCTCCCCTGGATGAGGCAAGACTGGTGCTTGGGCACAGCTGGGGTTTGTGGGCTGGGGCTGGGATGGGGAAGGGCTACCACCCCTACAAGAACGTCCTCCAGCTCACATACTCTAAGCATCCCTGCCATTTACAGCATGCATGAGCCATCAGAGGCGACTTCCAACATCAGAAGGGCAGGGAGCTGCAGGTTGTGCAGCTGCGGCAAGGAAGGGCCAGAGTCCTGCTCGGGCGCTGCTGCCCCGGGACCAATCCACAGACAGGGCTTGAGGGGCCAGTGCAGCCAAATTATCTTCCATGCTTCTGGATACAGAATCTGCCACCTCTCATCTGAAAACCTCCCAGCCTCTGGATTAGGGGAAAAGCTGAGTCAGAATTTGAGTTGACAGGTAGAAAACATCCAGGGTGAGGTATTTTCTTTAGCAGATGACTGGCCAGCAGGCCCATATCCCACCTCAGCCTTGTTTTGCAGAAATGCCTGTTGAAATCCCAATTGTAGAGTATGAAGAGATGGAATTTGTTTGATTTTATAGGTTTAGGGGTGAAGCACTGTAGTTCTCGCCTTGCACTCTGCTCCAGTGCACAGCAGTGCAGTTGCTGGAGATGGGGGTCGGTTGATGGAGGGGACTTCACATAACACCTTCCCCGACTCCAGATAATACCAGTTTGCTCTGAACGCAGAGCCCTGGTTCTGCCCCTCTTGCTGCAGTCCTCTCTCTAGTTTCCCTTCATTTGCTGTAAATCCTCATGACTCAATGTTTTCAAAGGGAGGAGGGCCCTTTCGATAGGTCTCTCTGCGGATGTTTATTCCTGGTGGCAGCTATGTCTGCAGATAATTGCCCAACACTTATTTTGGCAGCACTTTCTAGAAGAGAATTAGTAAAATCTAATAAGGCACTTAGAAAGTCATGCAGCTTCACTAGCTGGCTGCACACGCGAGTGGGTAATACGGCAGGATAATGAGTCTCTGCTCCTTAAAGGACTCCCACCTCCCAGCAGCTGGGGCGCAGCTATGAGAGTCTGAGCTGTTCAGTCTTGCGATGGCACTCCTGAAACTGCGCTGTGAACAGGCGTATTGCAGAGAAGGTCCATGGCATTGGTTTGCTAGCAAGCTCCAGGTATATTTGTTACTATAGATGCCTCCAATTACATGTAAAATAGATCTAAAAGGCCCGGTATGGCTGCTATTTGGAAAGAAATTTGCAGTTTCTGCCGTCTCTTTGAGCACGTTCTCGTGACAAGTGATCCTGCGATGGTGCTGAAAGCCGTGATGAGGCTTTGGCTCACTGTTTCAAATCTGGTTTCCTTCTTCATCTCCGTGGTACGTTAGTGCCATAGGATCTCTCGGTGCCCTTCCGTAGAGGAAGGAGGATGTTGCTGGCACCCATAATAAGTTATGTATACAGTAATTGCGTTCACTAACGGGTGAGACGGGTGCTTGAATACCAAACAGTTGCTCCCAGTCATTGCCTGCAGTGGTTTTGCAGAGGTCAGTGCCGCTGCTGCGCTGGGAAGCACAGGGAGTGAGAAGTGCTGTGCAAAACCGTCAGTCCCATCGGAGCAATCCTCATTTGGGTCCATGGCTGTAGAGAAACCGGTGATGCACGCCGGTACTTGTAGCAGAGGTCTCCAGCTGTGCCAGGTGTAATTCTCATATTGGCCTCAGCTAATGTGCTTTGGTGCCCAGGAGCATGTTTCCGACCCACTAACGCAGCCCAGCGGGGCTGCATCTGCTGCTGGGGCCCGGAACCAGCTCCCTTCCGGGGGCTGGCAGAAATGGATTGGGCAGCAGGGCACAACCTGAAGTTTCCCAGCACCTCCCACCCTCGGGAAGCCCTTCCTTCCCCTCTCCAGCTGGTAGGAGGGAGGAGACGGGCTGGCAGGACCCACAGCTCCTGCCTGGCTGCTCTTGGAGCTGCGCTGCAGGGGGGGAACGGGAGAGTAAGATCAAGGACTCCCAAATCTGTTTCTGAGTCTTTGTCTTATCCAGTGGGATCAAAGCACGGGTGCCTAGCCTAGACTATGTCTCTGGATTTCTAACATTAAGCTGCTTTATAGCAAGTCTGTGAAAATAAGTAGAAGGCAGCAACGGGCAGCCTGCTGACCAGCAACTTCTTAGTTCTTGGCTGTCTGTAGAACCAGACCTTTCTCTGCCAGCATGGATGTGGATATAAATAGATGCACAGAGTCAAGGTGACGAGTCCGTTATACAATGAACCTCAGTGCTCACAAGAGCCAAAAATACCTACAGAAATGACGGGCAGTTTGAGTGACACTTGCAGAATGCTGCTAATGGCAAAAAATTGCTGCCATGTTTAACAGAGTCCCTGCCACAGAATGAATCATCCTGTCCTGCCAGCACGGAGACTTGCACCCGTGAGTTCAGCTAATGGTGGCCCCTCCATCGCACTGTGCATTTACTGCTCTCTCCCTGGTGCTTTTCTGCCTGAGGAGGGATGGGGATCAGCAGACAAAAGGGTTCCAGCATTTCATGGCATCCTTGGCCTCGCAGCTCAGATTTCAGGTCAATGTTATTTTCCTCTTCCATTTTGCAAAATGACAGGAGAACTGATCTTGCTCACCTTAGCGAGGAAGTGAATCCTTCCATTGTTGCAGCATAATAAGGGACAATAATTCTTGGAGAGAGAGCGAGAGACAGAGTTTTTGTGAAATGCTCCCGTTTTGTATATAAACCTATCTCTATTTTTTCAATCCTAAATGGCCCTTGTATTGAAAGCCCGGTGTACGAGCTGCCTCTATTCAGTGTGAAAGCTGCAAAGAAACAGAAACTGTCCAGAATTGCTCAGCCTCTGGGAGAGGGGACATTTTTCTCTACGGATGTTTTTAACTATGTCTTGCTGCAAAGCTGCGATGATTTTATGGTTATGAGATTGGGACTAAGGGTATTGAGCTTCTCGTCTGGCTCGATCGCAGACCCCATGCAGTCTTGGGCAATTTTGTCTTGCCGTGCTGTGTGTCAGGCCCCAACCTGTAAAATGTGTGGGACCGGTGTCCGCTTGCCTTGCGGGGTCCTGGGCGCTGCCAGGGCGTGCGCAGCACGGTGGCTGCGGGGACCTGCTGAGCGGGGATCTGTCCATGGGCGGGTAAAGCGCAGCCTCCACAGCCGGGCAGCATTAGGCAGAAAACAGGTTGTTCCTCCCTTCTCGTCATTGGATCACGGATCCCCTTGGCCATTTCTTAAATACGGGAGCCTGAGAAGAGTCGAGCACCACTTAGGAAATGAATTATTAAATTATTGCTGTCTTGAGGTGTGCATGTAGCATGTTCTCCTTATTCTGGCAGCGACCACGGGGAGGGTCACAGGGTTGGAGATCTGGCGGGGGCTGCCACAGGACCGAGCTGAGGACAGGCGCAGTCGGTACACCGATGGTGAAGGGCAGGATCAAAACCCCGTGTAAACAGCCTGCTGCGCTCTGAGCAATACCCTGGGCCGAATCCTGCCACGCTCCGGTGAGAGGCCTCGGTACATTAAAGAGGGTGCTGAAGGCAGGGGTGAGGCATGGCTGCGGAGGTGCTCTGCTGCTGTTTGGGAACTGGGAGGGTTGTAGTCATAGCTGAAAACTTGTCACTAGTGTTTGAATAATTCAGTTCTTTAAAAATCAAAACCAAAAAACCACAACACTGCCCCTGGGTCCAGCCCTGCGTGTGAACAGTTTGCAAACTGCTGCTCTCATTAGCCCTGTTACCGACCCCGCACAGGCACTGCGGGCACCGGGAGCCCACGGAGAGCCCTGGCAGGCTGGGCTGGGAACGGCGGCGTCTTGCAGATGTCTCGTACAGGGTTTGCCTCGAGCCATTTTTGCTAACAGTAAGTGGCAAATGTTTCTGTGAATCCCATATCCTAAGGCCCTTAACTGTTACAAATAAACCATGTTATTAAAATTGTCAGAGCAGAGTGAGTAAAGCAAACCCTTATTGCGTGTTTAGATGCTCTAGTCGTCCTTCCAGGGGCTGCTGGCGAGGCTTGCAGGTAATTGGAGGCTGCAGAGAACTCCGTAACGTTGCACTGGGTGTTATTCACTACCTGACAGTTGCTTGGGGTTAACCAGCAATAATGCATATCGATACTTGGTGCAGCTAACATACAGAACAGCTCTGGGCACATACTGCAGCTTTCAGAAGCGTTGTCCCTCCGTTGGGCTGGTTTCCCCGCCCTGTCAGTTCTGTTAATGAGAAGCTCTCAGGGTGCCCGGGCAGCCCAGCTCTGCTTCCCGACGGGGACAAGGCTCCCCCTTCCTTCCACAAAGGCTTTGGTTTTCTCGGACGCTGTTTTTCGTGGCAGATGCTCTGCCATAGGCAGCCCCGTGCTCAGGCCCTGCTGGATTAAAAATGAATGGCGAAGTCCGGCGCTCCTTTCCAAAATGCCAAGTTCATCTGCTGGCTCGAATCACCCTGTAGACAGAGGTACCTGAATTGCACGTGCTCACACACAGACTCGTGATGGGTTTTGATAATCCTGATGTGCTCAGAGCTAGAAGCTGGAAATCCCTCGTGTGGTGTTTGAGCAGAATGAGTGGCAGGCAGCTGGGGCTCAGGCGAGAGGTGCTGTGTTGCAGTTCTGTGTTGAATATCCATTGTCTGCAGCTTCTGGAGGTGTGGGCTCTGCCACTGCGTGTGTGCTCAGGATGAGGGGGAACAAATTACTTTCTACTCATTCCCTCAGGATGACATAAGTCTTCTGCAACGGGATGCGTGGTCTGTCGGAGGGAGCGTGTGCAGCACAAGGCAAGGTTATATCGGTGGGCGTTGGGCTGTAAGGAATCACCAGGTGTATCTGGTGTTCGGCTGACTCTGGGAATGTTCTCCAAAAATCCTAAAATAAAAGTAAGGATGGGAATTGCCACCCACCTTGCAAGGAGGGAGTGCCCAAAGAGAACTGCCTCCTTGAAGCACAACTCAGTGAAACTCTGATATCCTATTTATTTTCCTCTACTTTGGGGTGCTGAAAGGCCAGTGGGCTCCCTTGTTTGTGCCTGTACCTTTGCTGGAGCTCCTTTAGAGTGTAAAATCAGCAACGTGTCCCTGCCTGCTTCCAACCCCAGGCTCCACTAGACATATATTAGTAGTTGCATGACTCAATTGTATTAATTGTTGCATTAAATTATATGGTATTACTCAAAAAGAATGTTAATTTAGTTTTCCTACAACTGCGTTCAACTTAATTTTTAATCAGAACTGACAGCAAAAATTTAAATCAAGTGCTGCATCTTGGCTCTAAGAGGACTGAGTACATAATGAATGTACTAAAGCGATCAGGACCGTTTGCAACACTAATACACATAAACGTGGGCAGGCTGCTGAGCTGTAGACAGTAATTATTTCTTCTCTCCCACCAAGCTGAACTTCATGGAGGAAGAGCTGAACCGAGCTGTTGGGTCAGGGTCTGGAAGGCAGTACTAGGATTGTTTAATGCTGACGCTCCGTGAGCCAGACCTGGACAGACACAAACAGGATTAACAGGGGGCCGATAACAAAGCCCCGGCAAACTCATGCTCCCAGTAGCAAACATAAAGTGAAAGTAGATTAGAAAGCAGGCTTCAATCTCTGTAATTTAGACAGTAATGCAGGAAGGGTAGGGAGGGAACCAAAAGCAATTTGCAGCGGCAGAGTGAGCATGTAACTGCATTTTAAGTTGGAAGCGACAGTAAGAGTGTTTTCCAGGCGATTGCAACGTTACTGAACTTCACCAAATGAAGGAGCATCTTCCAAACTAGGCCAGGTAGCAGCGTGGTTTCTAGTCAGCGTTTCCTGGAACTGATCTGCATTCAGGAGATCGGGTTCTAGTGATAAAGGACTACTAATTAGGAGAGTTTGGCTAATTAAAGAAAAAATAAAACACTAAGCCCCTAGCAAGCCCCTGGTCTGTTAATCACAGTAATATACTGGGGGGAGTTTAGGGAGCCGTGCAAGTTCTTAAAAATCCTAACAGAAACACTACACTTCTCCTCCCTTGCTTTATTGAGAGCATGGCATTTAGAGTGCATTAATCTGCTGAAAATATCGATGGCCACTCGTTCCACCACACGGGAAGGCGCGTACGTGGGTTTGTGCTCGTGTGTTTCTCTCCTTGGCACTCATTCCATCAGCAGGCATGAAAGGGGTTTTCCTTTTTTGAAAGCAGTGTGCATCACTGTATGTCTTCTAATAGGAAAAGCAAGATCTGTATAAATTCATAACGGCTGCAGTAATCTTTCTTTTCCGTGAGAAGCTGGTGTTAATAAGGAGTGTCACAAACTATGAATTTTATTGTAGTGATATTCATTATATGTGATATACAGAGAGAAAACGTGATGCAGCAAGCACAATGAATTGTGTTTGTTGCAAAGACTAGAGCTAAGTGGAAATAAATTAAGCGTGATGTGTTTTAGGAGGGTCTATATTCTGTAGCAGGTACAAAAAACTGTTCAAAAATGTTGATGTAGAAAAGATTTCAAAGGTGCAAATGGAGATACAAACACAGAAAAAGAAAAATAAATTCATTTCGATGCACAGAGACACATCGTTTGCTGTGCATTTAAAAGAGGGCTGTAGAAAGCAAATATTCCTTCTGTTCTAGAAATTTGCAGAACCGGGATAATTGCTACCTGTGGTTGCTGTGGGAACCAGAACTTTTCAATTCTAGATTTTAAGAGCATAAAGTCTCAGCCAAATGTGCCATATTAATGTGACTGCTGTCATATTACAGGAAATCAGCCAATTTGTGGTTAATATAAACACGCTGGGAAGGGAGAATTTTGTAAAAGTAGAGAATCGGTTGGTGGGTTTTTTTCCCTCGAAGAAAGACTGGGATTTGGTAGTTAGGCTGGAGCTGCAGGTTTTGTTTCAAGGCAGAGCTACTTGAGCCCCAAATTGCCTTTTTATGTACCGGGAGCGGAGGGGTGGGCTCGGCTCTGGCGGTGGGTCCCTTTGCCCCCCGCCGTGCCCTCCCCGTCCCGGGGCAGTGGCAGTCCCAGCCTGGCTGGCAGGGCGCAGGTAGGAGCAGCCTGCGCTCGCGGGGTGTGATGAGGCTCCCCGCTACTTCCGCATGTCAAATACAACAATTAAACCTAGATCCGTGACAGCTCGCACGACTTCTCTTCAGGAAAATAACCGCCCCAGCAACCCAGCTCAGGAGAGCCGTCCTGCCAGCGGCCCCCCAGGCAGGGCGCACGTCTGTCGGGTTTTGTTCCCCCGGGGGTAACACGGGGTGTCTCCGCACCAGAGACCTCCAGCCCTTCCATCGCAGTGGCCGTCACGTCCAAGCGAGCTGCTCCCATGTCCCGCCCAAGGGCCGGCTCGTTGCCTCCCCTGGGCTGGAGCCGGGGGAGTGGGGTGGCCACCGAACACCAGCGCTGCTCCATCCCCCTGGGAGGGGACGTGCCCAAAGCACCCTCCGGTAGGAATCGTGGCCGTCACGCTGGGTACCACTCTTCCTCTTGCTTTTAGAACAAATGCACGCTTGTTTTATTTTCCTCTCAATTAACAACAGGAAAAGCAGCAGAGAGGTAGATTAGGGACTTGGCTGTTGCCAGCCTTACAAAAGGAGCAATGATTGGTAATGGCTCCTTGGCAGGGGAGCACAGGGAGGTTTTTGTGGGGGAGAGGAGCCAGCAGCAATGCAGCGGAGGAGCAGATCGATCTGGAAGAGCAGAGGCACCACGCAGCCAAGCCCCATGGCCCCTTGCTGGTGCTGGCATGTTTGTGGAGACCCCCAGGGCAGCTCGGACCTGTGAGTCCAAGGCAGAAGTGATGCTCCCAGGCTTCTAAAGTCCATGCAGGACCAAGGGCCAGAGAGCATTTTATTTATTATTTGACTGGAAGAAAGTAATTGGGATAAAAGGGCTCCATACTTAATAATTCAGTCTTGGCATCTGGTGTTTTTTCATGTGTGCATTGATTGTTCATGCTTGTTGGGGCTTGTCAGCCTCCTTGCACAGCCGGCTTCACACCTGCAGCAAGCGGAGGGATGCTCTCCAGGCTTCAGGTGCCTGGTGCCGAGCCAGGCAGCGTAATACGGAGCAACGTGTGTTGCCAAATTTGCACAGTCATTTCTGACCCCCTCAGGACACAGCCTGGAACCATCGCAAATATATCTACATCTCCAGCGTCACTGCCCTGGTAGCATTTTATTTTTACGGGACACTTAAAAGAGCCTGTGTAGGCTCAGGGGTAAAAACCCATAAGGCAGAGCAAACCTGGGAGGGTCACAGCAGCGTGATGCCAAGCACCAGCCAGAAATCCGTAGCAGCAGTGCACTGGCTAGAGCACTCGTCAGGAAGTATTACCTGAAATGCGAAGCAAAGGCAAAGAGGGCTCCAGCTTAGATACATCTTGCAGTGATATTTTATTGATTGTGTGGGACCCTTAAGGCAATTTTGTTAGAGCCTGTAAAGAAGGGTTTTGTTTTTGTTCCCCTGGATGCCATTGTTTCCTTGCTGCCACGCTGCCTAGAAAAGTCCTTTTGATTTCGTTTGTGCAGTGCTACAAGCTGCTGGAATAATCGCTTTAAAACTTGGGTTTGGGTTTCTAGAAGACGCTAGAAGGAACAGAGCAATTTGGCTAAAAACAGTATTCCTCGCATCAACGTTGCATTATGACTTATAAGCAAAGCTTAGGATTTGCTGTGTTGGCACATTTAGGCTGTGTTTTACCAACTCTCTCTAACTGGTACTTCAGAAGATTAAAAGCAGATCCAAATATTCCTGTACAAAAACTTACTATGGCAAGTATACTATGGTTTGTGCTCCATAATGCTCATAGGGTATTGCTAAGCGCGGTGGGAATAGGGATTATTGTGCGTAAATGGGACAAATTAGAGGGAACACTTAGCTGCGCCTGAAACTCTGACACAGAAGATAAGGAAAATAAGCTACACTTAAAATAGAAGGAAAGAGGGTCCCTATAGAAACTGCGCTGCTGAGGCACAGCCGCGCTGGTGGTGCGGGTAAACAGCCCCAGCAGGTATCAATAGCTGTAGCATCAGGGCTTGGGGTCTGCGCGAAGGCGCTCTCATTGAGTAACAAGCTGTAGCAGCACAAAGGAGTTCTTGATGCTCAGGAGTAAATTCGGGAAGTACCGTGCATTATTTTATGTTCTTTATATAAGCAAGGGTTAAAAAGTGTAGCACACTTAATAAATCTTTTTTTTTTTCATTTGCAGAGCTTTGCTAGAGGTATTTTATAGAGAGAATAAAACTAAAACTGATGGACTATGTGATATTTTTTCTATACTTTTCAAGTCTTTCAAGCGTACACACTTGCAAAACTGCTTCACTCCAGCCAGACACTTCAAAGTGAACTTGATGTTGCCGGACCGTGTGTCCGCGTCTGTGGTGCTGACGACTGGGCTCCATCGTGGTGGAAGCCCGTTGCTGTTTGAGCTATGGGGTGATGTTTGCTGCCTAATGAAGGCTCTAATTAGCTCTCTGAGCTGTTGTTTTAGTAACTGGTTAAGAATCCAGTATGCATTCATATGGCAATACTTCTTATTAAATTGAATGGGAAAGATTTTAGGTTTGTAAGTTCATAAACAGACAATGCAAATTCCCAGTGTATTGGTAATACATCAGTGTTTGCATAAATAGCAGGAGTTATTCTAGTAAAAAAGCAATATTCTTGGCATCAAGCTAGGCAAAGAGGGTGCTTTTACCTACTTTGAATAAATGTTCTCATTTTAAAAGAAAATAAGTCTGTGAATTCTTATGATTGCTTATGAAAGATCTTATAGTACAATTAAAATATTGGCTTTTACTTAATCTTACTGAGAAACGATGGACTGTTTATTGAGAAAAGGAAATAACAATGAAGCTTGATATTACTGTCATTTGGGTATTCTCATTTTCCAGGGAAGGAAATCTGATGATGTAGGGGCTGGCACACCTGCAAACCCAACTGTTGACGCTGGCAAAGGCGGCGGCGGGTGTGCGGGGGTCGGGCTGCCGGTGCAGGGCCAGCGCGGGCACTGCCGGCGCCGCTCCTGCCGATGGGCATCCGGCGGGTGAGCCCGGGCGCAGGCACTGACGCCTCGCTAGGGCTGGCTGGAAACCCTCAGCCTTCTACCAAAAACGTCAGGAGAAAAGTTTCCTCAGGCTGTTTCTTCTGGGTAGAAACAATTCCTTAAAGCAGAAACGTTTCTGACGGGAGCCGGGAAGGGTTTCGTGCTCTGTCCTCACGGCTGCAGGACAAGGAGTGACAAACCTGCTCATGCACTGAAAATGGAAAATGAAAAGCAAAGATTTATACTAAGATCATTTAGGCTGGAAGTTAGACGTGTTGAGTCAAAATGTCTTTTTCATTTCAAACATTTTTACTGCAGAATTTTAAGAAACTCAGACTTGATGTTTCCTTTAACACTTTCATTAAACACTTTTCTTAAAAACAGGTTTTGGGCCAAAGCAAATCTAACCAGCTTGGGTTTGGAAATCTGGTTTGGATTTTAAACCTGTGATAGTACAACTCCTTCCAAATTCCAATTAACTAGAATTTTTTCTTAGCATTTTTTTTCTACATAAGCCTCTATTCTCTATGCATTTTTAATAAGCTTTATCCTGGGAAAACATGAGAGCGCTAACTGCAAGTGAAAAGAATAAAGGCAGTTGCTGTGTAGCTCTGAAAATCTGTTAAGTACTGGAAAGCTCATAGTGAAAAGCAAAGCAATGAAGAAATCTTAGCTCTGTTCTTATTAGAAACTGTGAATGAAGATAAAACCTTTTCACAAACCTCGTCTGGCTGAAAAAAATGCGGAGTAACAGCACTAGATAAACCTGTGACAGCGCTCATACGTGTTGCCGATAGCGGAGTAAACAGCAGAAGACCTCTGTGTCCTTTTTCTCTTCCTAAATTGCAGAGCTTTGATTTTTCCGGACTGACTGATCCCTCCCGGAGGAGGAGGAGGGGCGAGTGCACTGGATCAGTGTGAAATGCTGAAAGCACAGAGGAGTTGAAAAAACCCACATAAACCCAGATTGCTAAGGAGAAAGTAGTTATACAGATGATCTCTCCAGAATGTATAATTTTTTAAATTTTTTTTTTTTCACGGAGAACAGATGGGCCCGGGGTACCCAGCAGACAGGTTTCTGTCTCTACTCCGTGTTACCAAGGCTGGTGGGAGCACGGCAGTGAGTCACTCGGAGCAGAGCAGAGGCGGTCTGTGCATCTGTGGAGGATTGCTGGGCGGGAGGCCAGGAGCCACGGTGAGGGGCAAGACCCCATGGGTGACCCTCACCACGCCCCGGCACTCGCTGCATTTGCTCGCCAGCTGCTGCCACGTGCTGTAGCTCTGGGCAGGCACCGCAGTCCGGACTTGCCGCAGCCGGGGCCAGCTCTGGGGCATGCGGTGCTCCAGTCCCCCAGGCAAGCTCTCCCTAGCCACAGCTCAGCCCCCTGAGCCTTTTCGTGGCTCAAGCAGGAGAGATGCCCCAGGGCTATAAAAGGGACCCTGTCCTTGCCCTTCATCCCTGCCAGGCAGCCGAGGGCGTGGCCCGGCAGAACCCTCCCCAGGGACCCGATCCTGCAGCTGCCACCATGGTGATGTCTGCCCTGGGGACCAAGGATGTGCTGGGTGTCCCTGTGGGGATGGGAATGAAGAGCAGAGCCTCCCATGAGGGGCATGGGGAAATGGTGGGGTCTGAGCTAGCAGGTACATGCTGAGGCTGCCCAGCCTCCCACTGTCATGTTTTCCTTCCCACCTGTTCATGTTTTGGAAATACTAAGAAATAATATTTAGGTGTTTAAATAAAACATACTCCTGATTTGAGACTAAGCATTTGTAATGTGTGGCTTGAGCCTCCAGAGCCGGTGCGCAGGGTGTTTGCTGTTCACATGCATTGGCATGCGTGTTCGTTTACCTGCAATTACACAGTTCTAGAAGTTTCCCTCAAATCTCATCTGCTGTTTTCTTCCGCTCCCTTTTAGTGCCTGCTGTCCTGAGAGCACCGCTGCCTCCACCTTGGGCCCCCGTTGCTAAATGTGGGGTGCTGGTGCTGGGCCCCCCAGGTCTCCCCAAGCTGCCTGGGGGACGCGGGTCAGCAGCATGGGGCAGCCGGGGCAGGAGGGTGCCCGCGCCGCATGCAGAGGGGTCCCGTGGCCGGGTGCAGGCGTTGCCCCGTGCAGAGGGTGCGGACGCCGCAGTGGGGAGCGGGTGGGTCCCGCTCGGCTCCTTGGCCGTCCCAGTGAGCAGGCACGGGAGCAGCCTCACCAGGAAAAGCTGCTGACCAGCCCTTTCCCCGTCAGAACTAATCAGCGTCAGACAAGCTAATGGGGAACACAAAACCTATTTAAAAGCTACATTTACCACTTGGCTGATTCCATTACATCGTGTAATATCCAGGTGTCACATTTCCTCTCCAAATGCTGGTTTTAATGCTTTCCTGGCCCGCTCGGCTTAGCCGTGTGATGGGGGAGTCCTCCTGCCATGCATCCTCAGCTCCGCAGGACCCAGGAGCTGCCAGGAGGAGAGAGGACCCGTGGGGCGGCGATGGGGTGCAGGTGCCGAGGGGGAAAGTGGATGATCCAGAGGTGGGGGCGGAAACGCGTTAGCTGAGCCGGTCGTGACACTGCCAGACCTGAGTCCCCGCGGTGCCGGGGACACTGAACTGATCAGGGATGTGCTGAAGTCCCTCAGGTTTCCGAGGGTTTCCCTGGATCGGGTCTGTGTGTGCCGCCTTGGCTCCCCAGGGCAAAGGCTTTCCAGCTGACGGCTCCTGGATGGGAAGCAGCCGCTTCCCATTATTTCTGAGATTTAAGGGCTGAGTGTGTTGGGTTTTTAAGGTCTCTGTGTAGTCTCTATTATCACTGAATTAGGCATGATCTCTTTCATTACAGGAATGGGTTTAAAACTACTTGCATTTGTTTTGGTTTTTTAAGGGAGACACCTATCCCTGCCTTCTCTGCACTGTAAATAGACAAACTGTTGCTTTCTGCCACCTCTGTAAATCCAGCACAGACAGGGGACGTGGCAGCCAAGGGTACACAAAGGGCGGCGTTTTGTTGACTTACTGCCTCGACGTGGAGTGCTGCTCTTCATCTCTGAAAAAGCATGCATTGCCTGGAGCCGTACCACTTGCCTGTACCAATGCAATTTCCCCACAGGAAAGCGTCTGGTGGCTGAGCTTCCCACCAGCTGTAGGTGATGTCTCCTCCTTGGTACAGGCTGTTCCTGTTCCAGGGATGCCAGGTGTCTGGAATCACCTGGAACAATGAATTTCTATTTTGCAGTAATTCTTGTTTTAGAGTAGATATTTTTGCAAGGATTCAGGTGCTTAGTGAAAAGTAAATATCACCCGTGCTGCTCGCCCAGTTTCCCACACTGAGGCTCTATCATGAGTGACTTTACGCAAGCACAAAAAGCCAACACAAGTTACATGTGCCATAGAAGTTCTGTTGGGGGACTGGAATAGGCTTTGTGGTGCTAAAATGAGATTTTTTTAAGTCATAGCTAGCACTTCCACTGTGCTGGATTTCACCCAAAGTGGAAAAAAATATTTTTTCAGCAAAAGAAATGCTACGTACATAGCTCCTGGAGTTTCATCTCTTGCCCATACTTATAAGGCTGAAATTCCTTTCTTAGCTTTTTCTTTTCTTCTGCTTTGCTTCCCCTTTGGGGCCTTGAAATCTCACAGATCTGCAGTCATATCAGTAAATGTATCTAGAATTAGAAGGAAACCTTATCTTTAGGCCTTGCTGATATTTTCTGTTCTTGGTACACAAGTGCCAGAAAAAAGCCTGTGAGTTTGCAACTTGCACTCAAGCTGTCTTAGAAGGATCTGAAATTTTAGGGAGTTCTGAAGCTCCTTTCTAGGTGTCTTAAGTCACGCATCAAAGATCACGTGTCATTCTTACTCTTTTGTTTTGTGTTCGTGCTATACTATGTGTTACCTGTGGTGGTTTTATCTGTAGCTACAGTTTTATAGAACAAGATTAAGGATGTAATTGCTTTCTTTGATTCTTAAGAAGATCAAGCAGAATGACAGAAATACCAGTAAAAGGTTTCATACAATGCTCACTTATTTGAACAGATGTATATATCTACCTCTTGCAGTTAAAAGGAGCGCTGGCTGCAGGGTGATGCTCTGTGAAGAAAGAATAGACTGCATCTCCAGAAATTGCTGCTGATAAACAAAACTGGTCCGAGCGTGGGTTTTTTTGCCAAGTGCTTTTGCATAGGTCAGAGACTGCACACGCGCAAAAACGTTGGGACAACCGATGGCTCAGCACGGCCCAGGGAGCCGATCCCCCGGGGGCAACACGGCAGCCTCTCCCAGCCCCAGAGCAGGGCAGCTCAGGGACCCCCAGGCTGGGGCGGGCGAGGCGAGGCGGCCATCGGCACTGAGCGCGGTCCCGCAGCGCTGCGTGCCGATGCTCTGTCGCGGTGCTCTGGGTGCCCGGCTGGCTGAGGGCAGCCCCTCAGGCTGGTGAAATACGTCTGCACGCTCTTCTCCATGCCTTTCCTTGGGTCGTGTTTTAGCTCGGCGTACCTGTGCAAGATAAAACGGATCAAATAAACAAACAGACATAAGTCTGCTCAGAGTAAATGCAAGGATAACAGAGTAATGATGTTTAAACACAACACAACTCATCGGCAGTGTTACAGGGGTTGGCATCTGATCACACACTGCACGGTTGCTCAAGTGCTGCATGCACAAGTAGGAAGCTATCACGCTGCTGTATAATTTAGCCTTGCGTTGTGTGATTCCCTGGCTCTAATGCTAAGTACGTGAATGATTAAATATATGGAGTTCTCTGTTAGTCTGCAAGGCAAGAAGAGTTTGCAGAGGAATTCAGCTCATGTGCAGACGGAGGAGCCGGGACCCAGAAGCAGAGCTATGGAAGTGTATTTCATGCCATAGCTATGTCCAGAACGTGTGATTGCTGGACACCAATCCTGTTGGAGAGGCACATCAGGCAGGAGGATTTAAAGGTGCTATTAAGGACAAAGAATGAAGCTAAGTATTTGGGGTTTTAGAAAAAATCTGTTAGGATACTCTTAAGGTTGCTTTGTGGTACATTCCCCACTTCTGTCAGAGGAATAAACACAGCGTCGCCGTTACAAAGAGGAGGTTGTTACTACAGGGTTCCCAGCACAGGGCTTTGGTGGCTGGGGGGGCTCACCAGGAGGTAGCACCCTCAGGCGGGTCTTTGCAGAGCTTTGTGGAGTGGGTGCAGGCAGTCAGACTCCTCCGGGCATCTCCTGGAGCCCTGTCCCAGGAAAAATCCCTTTCATTTCAGCAGGAGAGTTTGTTAGCTGGGGACTGGTAGTCCTTCACGGATGCTGCTGCCATGGCCACCTAGAGCTGCCAGGACGGGACACGAAGTACCCTGGAGGCAACTGTTTGGGACGGGTCCTGCGTTCACAGCCAAGCACTAGCTTCTGACAACTTCTGAAAAGGCTGCGGTGAGAAACAGTGCAGGAGGACAAGCTAAAGAGTGGCTTGGGCGGCCGGCGCTGCAGAGGGATTGCATGGCTCTGCCTTGGCTGTGCCGGAGAAGGAGAGCCCCGGCAGAACGGTGCCGGGGGGGGTGCCCAGGTCCTGCCAGAGCAGGGGCTGCATGTGCTCGCTTTGGGCTTGCACGCTTAGAACGTGTTATTTCTGACATCCATGGCTGAGGTGGGGTGACCCACGGCTGTCTCGCCTTCCAGCCCTTTGGCTTCTGTTCTTGTTCAGAAAAGGAAGGAATGAGGAGATTTGGAAATGTTTCTGAAATTTCCTGGGGGGTAAAGTCTCTTTCTCGGCCAGCTCGGTGCTGTGTTTTCCACAGTGCAGGATACAAAATGACGTTTTTATTAAGAAAGATGAAGTTCTCGGGCTCAGCTAGAAGAGCTTCTGCAAGGCTGTATGGCAGGGCTACTGAAACAGCAGTTGCCGTGAGCTTAATATGAAGGCACTGAAAAATAGTGTTAAAATATTGGAGGAATACAACAAAGATATCTTATTTGGTACACCTTACACAAATATTCAAATAAACAGAAGAAGAGCAGCATGACGAATGGCTATTGAAGAAAGCAGTTCTGGGTGCAGGTGCAGAAATGAACGGAAGGGAATGCACAGGATTTTATTTTCTTCTTCTCTGAAATATCCTCTGTTCCTCTGAGATATGGGAACGATAAGAAAGAAAAACGTTCCTCTTGGTGACCTTATGGATTTAAGATCTATTTCTAAACCAAATTTTCATAAAAAAACCTGCCACACACAATCTCCAGATTAAACCTCATTTTATTTCAGACAGACATGACCTTTCCTAGCTTTGGATATTAAATATCACAAAACCTGCTGCAATTTAAGCTGAGGATTTTACATTTAAATAAATGTAACTTAAAAGCAAAGCTAACTTCTCTGCAGAACACAGGGGAACATGGGGCTGGGCGGGAGGAAGCACTCCCCTCTCCTCCCGAGGACACCCCTGCACAGCCCGTGTCCCCGCGGGTGGGTTCTGCTCCCCTCGCCTGGCCCACGGAGAGATGCTTGTGTTGATTTGACCTCCTGGCTGGTCTTCAGGAGACGGCGGTTGGGGCACGGGCAGTCTCGTTTGTTCTTAGCTTGAAAGAAGCAGCTTTGCCCAGCAGTTTCGTCTACTGTCAGTCACTGAGCAATGTACAATGCTGGCAAGGGGAGCGGAATCATTCCCAGTGGACCATCACTGCTGCTGGGACGGCCAATGCCATCGAAGTGGCCACAGGACAGGACCTGGATGGACAAGCAGCCACTAGTGATGATTCTTGCAAAGAGAGAAGAGAAAATAACAGCACCTGGTGTGAGAATGCTCAGATATGTTCACCGAAAGATGCATCATTACGGGGGGAAAAATGCACAGACATCAGCAGATTTAGTCTCTGGCCTTCTCTCCACTGGAAAACGTGCACTTGGTTGTAAAACAAAGTTTGTCTAATTTGTAAGAACTTTAAACTTCAGCAGAGTTTTTCCATCCTTCCCTTTTCAGCTGGAAGTGCCTTTTGGTTAACAAATGCTTTGCGACAACAAATCAATGTTCTTCTGTGTAACAGAATTAGCTCAATTTGCACAGCTACAGATTTGCTCTTTGATTATTGTCAATAACTAATCTTTTCATGGGTGACATGAAGGATTTCAGCTCATTAGCACGTGCTTTACTGAATGTCATTTATCTGCAAAAGGAAGTTAAAACCTCCAAAAGGGTTAAGGGCAGTTTAGATGAAGGTGAATGTTAAACAAAGAAAAATAGTGCTGGACAAGGCTGGGACAAAGTAAATAATCTCGGTTTGAACTGGGAGGGCAATTTTGGATGCTTTCCCAAAGCTTTGCTCTGTTCTTTTTTTTTGTCTTGCACTTGAAATTTTACGAGAATTAAATGGCTCATCTGACTTCCAGTATTCCTGCTTCAATAGCTGGATCCTAAATATCTCTCCAAAGAGTAGTTGTTGCACTCGTGCTATAAGCATGCAGTTACAGCATTCTCAGAAAGATGGGGTCGAGAGAAAGTGCTGCTGTGGACAAAGCCAGGGACAGTGGGTTCAGCAGCAGAGATTTCACCTTGTGTGTGTGTGTGATGCCACGATTGTTTTCTGGTGTGAGTTAAGGCAGCTCAAAAGCAAGGGTTGCTCATGGCCAAAGGTCAAGTGAAATGACTGGTGAGGGGAGCAGTGGCAAAGGCGGTGGGCTGCTCCTGCTGCCGGGAATGGCAGGAGGGAGGGAGATGAAATGTTAAAAAGGGAACGTGGAGCATCAAACAGAGTATTTCCACCCACATGGATCCACGCTGCACTGCGTGCAAGTGGAGAATAGCGGTCAGCCCGGCTCTGGTAGGATGTGTTGGAAGATGAAGGCCAAGGGGTGGGGTGGGGGGGGCCCCCGGTGCTCCCACCCGCTCTCCCGTGAGCCTTGCAGAGCTGCAGCCAGCTCCGCAGCAGGATGGACGGGTGCTGCAGCAGAGCCCGGAGGGACTCCGTGTCTCCATCAGACTGTCCTGCCCTGTTTATCCAGCCCTGAATTGGAGTCTTCATCAATAAGATGTGTCACGGTGCCGCTTGCCCGCGCCCCATCCCACCCACAAAGCCGGTCCTCCTCCCTGAGATACCTCCCTGCTTCAGAGCCTGCAGTTCTGATTTAGCTGGGTAATTTCAGCAAAAAACGAAGGCAACCGGTCCCGCTGCTGCTCCCCGAGGCCACGCAGCTGGCTGCCCTGCTGACTTCTGTACTCCCACGGTCACGGGTGCAAGGTCTGACCAGACTGCAATACCCCAGAAGTCCAGGCGAACCCCGAATTTCCCAACACGTCTGTTCAGGCCACATAAGTGAGTTGCCATGGAGATGTGCTGAGTGCCGGCACGATGCTCAAGTGATGGAGTCTCACAGCCAGAGGCATCTGTTAATCTTATTTTTATCAATTTTTAAAGAGGGTATGATGGTGGTATCTCCCCAACCTTCCCTTCATCTCTTGCAAAAGCTTGGCATTTGCACTTTATTGAGAGCACGGGCTTCAGTGACTTTGAAAATGAACCTTAACGATCATGAAGCGCCGGCTTGGGGACCGTGTGCTATGAGGGATGGAATTTAGTAGCAGGGAGCTGCCACCTTTGACATATTGCTCCGGCTTTAATGAGGGGGAGATTGACAGCCCAAGACAGAGGTAAAAGGAAGATGTGCCTTTGCCTTCACCTCGGGGGGTCGTAGCTAAGCTGGGGCCCGCAGCCGGGTCAGGAGGAGGAAGCGGAGCTTTTATTTATGAAACTCTGACTCAGTGGCCGTCTGCACATGGATCTTTTAATTGGATTTTCCTTCCCCTTGTTCTGGGTGCGTTGACTCCAGCTGCCTGCCCGCGCTCTGGCAACGCGTTCCCGGAGGAGGTGGGTCGGTGGGTCCCCGGTTAGCGCCTGGCCCGGGAGCGGCGAGGCCTGGCTTGGGGCTGGGGCAGCTGCTGGGGTCACAAATACTTTTATTGAAGCGTAAGGGGATGTCCAGCCAGAAGCGCTTCTTTCATTTAATGTGGGTGACGTATACCTCGGCAGAGAGGTATTGAACGTGCATCAGCGTTTTCAAGTCCTTACGCAATAGCTGCTGTAGGAGCATATAAATGCAGAGTACTAATAGTGTTCTGAGGAAGAAATAATTACTTAATACGCAGCAAATATCTGTGTTTTCCTCATTTTTTTACCTGATTTTATTTAGCTAAGTGCCATACAAGTCTCAACAATGGGAAAATTTCCACTTCAGCTCCAAGCAGACAAAAGCAAGTCTGTCTGTCTCAGAAGTAAATCATGGCTAACTCCGCTGAGGCTATTATAAGTCACTATAAAAATGACACAAAGAACCACACAGGGTGTGAGCCAAAAACAGCATGGGGGGAAAAATAAAGCAAAGTTATGGCCCTTAGCACTCACAAAGTACACTTTCCACAGAGACTCCCAAGAAGAATAGCCCCGAATGCCTTGCTGCGAATCAGAGCATGATGATATGGTGATGTTACTGCTCACAAATTATCATGATTTTCAGTATCATGGTGGTGCTTGAAGATATTGATTAGGCTCTGGCCTCATTACACTGTGCAAATATGTAATGAAAAGCTGGCCTCCCTGGAAAGTCTCGTAACCTGAGCTTCGAACAGAGCCGGTGGCAGAAGGCTTTAGGAGTGGAGATGAAGACAGCAATAAAGCAGATGTGTGTTTTAGGGAATTGGTTTCTGTCCAAGTAGGACTGGGCTGGGCTGGGCACAGTCTTTATATCATGGACATAATCACGATCACAGCAAGGAATTATTCTTCACTCTAAAAAACAAGGGTCTGCAGCGCCCAGGACTATCCTGTGAAGGTGTGTCGAGACCAGTACCTGGGGAGGGAGAGATGATAACCAGCCAAAATGTGTGGCTCCTCCTCAGTGGCTGTGCCGGGGAGGGACGTTGCTGAAGCTGCTGCTGGCTGCAGCCATCTGCTCTGAGCCCAGGACGTGCCCGGTGAGGCGGCAGTAGCGGTGGGCAGTGCTGGGCTGGGACAGCCGAGCCTCGCTGCGATGTTACCAAACCATAAAACGATGCTTCAGTAGTTAGCACATGCTGAGCCCTAATGACTGTTCCACAGGAATAAGATAACCTGGGCTGAGAGCGTGGGTCTGTGAAGGGGGGCTCTGCGCCGTGCCCAGACCCCATCCCGTGCCCGCTCCTGCCCACCCCGGGCACCCACCAGCCCCCCAGCCACCTGTGGGGACATGAGTATTTCTATGTCTTTGCTCGCAGCTGTATGCAAAAGTGTTTCTGGAACCAAACAGGATTCACTCTGGAACACATAACGCAGAATTATGAGAGTCATTTGCCTGAGTATTATCTAATCACGGAGCTAAACTGAGCTGTGTGATGATACAGGCACATTTTTTACATGAGTAATCTGCAAAGAAGATGCTCTACATAAATGTCACCCGATTTTGTTCTGAGTTAATCCCCTTTATTCATTGCACTGTTGTACCTGTTTATTGTTTTCAATTTCTCTTCCTGGCATTTTACCTTGCTGCACCTGCCGCTTCTGATCCTGCATCAGGACCTCCAGGTGAGGACAACAAAGCACCTTCATGTCATTCTCTGCTTTGATATGAAAGTAAGAGAGGGAATATAGAGAAAATAGATGCCAAAAAAGCTGCGCACACGTGTTCTAAAAATAACGCTACAGCTCTTGCAGCACTGGCAGCAAAGCGGTCTGGAGGCAGTCGCCGTGCCCTGCCTTGGCCGGCGCATCTTGCTGCCCTCCTTCAGAGCAGAAAACCTCCACCAGGCGCGGAGGCGTTGGCGGAGTCGGGTCAGTGCGAGCCCGGGATCTGCTCTCCCCCGCCTGCTCGTGCGGGTCATCCCGGGGCTGCAGAGCAGGCGAGCCGCTCCCCAGGCTGGGACTGCGCCTGCGGCATCCCTCGCGCATCCCTGGCTGGGAGAGAACTTGCTTCTCCCCAGGTTGTCCAGCTCTGGTCCAACACCAGTGTCGCAGTGCAGTGGAGGGGCAAATGACTTGGCCCGTGGGCGCACAGCTTGCCAGAGGCTGTCGGGGATTGGCCCGTCACAGCCCCCGGGCCACGCCGGCCGGGAGTTCCCGCCTCGGAGGGATCGGGGGGTTCCCTCCCGCTGCGGTCTCGGGGCGCTGGCCACCACTTCACCCTGGGACGAGGACATTCCCCTGGACGGCGGAGGCAGCTCCGCTCTGAGCAGTGGTCGGTGGTGGCAATTTATCAGACCTAATTATGCCAATTAGCCCACACATGCAGCTCCGGCTCCAGGAAGGCTTTATGGCCTGACAATATATCTCTGCTGGGCAGAGAAGCACAAACCTTTTCCTCAGATTATTGCAAACTAATCAGCCTGGGTGATAAGTTTACAATTTAGCACACAGCTCAGTAATTTAGTTATAAATGCTTTGGTTTGTTGCTGTTTTAGTTGCCCTGCTTTGCAGGACTGGTATCAATCCTCATTCAAATCAAAGTCCTTTTCACACATGCTCCAGTGAAGTGGAATTTTCTGCAAAATAAGGTGTTATTAACCTAGCTCTGCTCTTCCGGGCGAGGAACGAGCCCTGCCACTGAAACCATTCCTCACCGATGAACCCTGCTTAAATAGCGATTAGCAGACCTTCCAGCAGCAAGAAGAATGCAAAACCTGTGACCTTTTGAGCTCTTAGCTGCAGTGTCTTTTAAGATGTAAGAGTATTTTCTATTTCTCTTCCCAGAATTTCAGCAAACAGTGATTTTTATAGCTCTTTACATCAGCACGTTGCTTTTCAACTTCTCCGTTTCTGTTTACTTTACTTCTCCTCTCCCTCTTGCGTGATGTGACTCTGGGACCAGCTCGGGGACCATCTGACGGCCCAAATTCCCACCCCACGGAGCTGGCACTGGGCGCTCCCCCCCCCCCAACCCAGATAACCCTCATGTTGGCTGTGGATCAGCCAGTGCCCTACTAGCGGTGCCACTTCTTGAAATAGGGCAATAATATTTTTGCATCAAGCCCAAGTTAAAACGAGGACGGTTGGGAGAGAAGGGGGGAGGAGGGACACCCAGAAGCCCAGGGACGGTGTGTCGGTGGAGGGGTTTGCGGTGGCTGGGGCGGTGCTGGACCAGCACCTCCAGGCCCATCGCCAGCCCCGGGAGAGACGCGCCGTCACGTCCAGATGCGCGGAAGGGCAGGAGAAGCGTAGGCGGGAAGCGCTGCAGCGTTCGGTGGCTACTGCCAGGTTTACCCCAAAATAGCAGGAGTCGCTGGAGGTTTGAATCGACTGACGTTTTGTGGGTTTATCTGCATGAGGACCCTGCCGCAGCTCCGTAGCGCTGGCTGAAAAATAGAAACATTAGTGCACGGAAAAACATTTGTCATTTAAAAATTGTTCCCATTTCAGAAAGTTAAAAAAGAAACAGCAGTTTTATTTTAAGATTTGTCAGGATTTTGTTGATGATGATTTCCCTCTCTTGCCACAGTCTAACGTAAAACGAATAAATGCTTTCTCCTGCCTTTTTCTCCTACTCAGTAACTTCTAAATTTGTAGAGAAAAAGGAAAATGTGATGGGAACCCTCCTTTTTCTCCTTCTAACCTTATTCATTGTGGTGTGTTCTTTCAGTGATAAACAGAGGGAAAAACTGGGGAGGGCAATATCAAATTACAGCTTTTTTTCCCCCCCCAAAATCCAAAACCAAAACAAAATGCTAATTTCTATCAAAGCTCTCAGACTTTAATCCAAAGCAGTATTTTTTTTGTGGAAGAGGTTGCTTTCAGCTGGGACAAGTTTTCCTCAGGGGAAAATGTTAATTAGCTCTCTGTTTTAACCACCAAGGAAGAGGGGAAGGAGGCATTCTGCATGGGTGACGCTGCGGCTGTGCGAGCGCGGGAGCAGCAGGTACTTCCCTGAGCTGGTCTGTGCAGCATCGCCTCCGCCTGTGTCCTCTTCCCGCTCCCCCTCCAGCCCTGAGAGCGGGGTGCAGGCAGCAGCCCTTATCAGCTATAGAACCTAATGCCATTGCCGATAATTGCAGGAGTAACGCTTTGCAGAGCATATCGCAGAGGCAAACTGCGCTTTGGTGTGTGCGATCGCTAAAGTGAAGGATAGAAAGCAGAACATGTGCTGCCTGCAGTGGTGGCGGGGGCTGCTGCCCTCCGGAGTCGGGCGCAGCATCTTTACCTGCTGCTGCACGTTTCCTCCGAAAGCACCCTCCAACATCGTTCTGCCTCCCCGCTTCTGACAGCACAACTCTGCCCTACACGGTGTTCGGCACCAAGGGCAGCCCTCGGGACCTGGGAGGGGTGCTCTGGGAGCCGGGAGGGATGCCCTGGGAGCCGGGGGATCCCGCTCCCCCTGGGCCGAGCTGCTGCTTTGTATCCTTATCTGCCAAAGGGAGATTTCATTACAGTGTTGTGGTTTCTGCAGGGCACGGAGGGGTGGGTGCCTGACTGATTGATGCCTGAGTGGTGTGGGGAGCAGGACAGACAGACAGATAAGCAGATGTGCAAAACCAAGCAGCATGGAGAAGCCTTTCAGGAGCTGTTGAGATCTGTGATGGGAACAGCCAAACACTCATAGAATCATAGAATGTCCTGCATTGGAAGAGACCCACAAGGATCATTGAGTCCAACTCCTGTCCCTGCATAGGACAACCCCAAAATTCACACCATGTGTTTGAGGGCATTGTCCAAATGCTTCTTGAATACTGTCAGGCTCGGCGCCGTGACTGCCTCCCTGGGGAGCCTGTTCCAGTGCTCCACCACCCTCTGGGTGAAGAACCTTTTCCTAGTATCCAACCTAAACCTCACCTGGTACATCTTCCTGCCGTTCCCTCAGGTCCTATCATTGGTCACCAGAGAGAAGAGATCGGCGCCTGCCTTCCTCTTCCCCTTGTGAGGAAGCTGTAGACCGTGATGAGGTCTCCCATGCACGCAAGTACTTGTACAGGCATGTGAAAGAACGTGCCCCAAAGCCCACCCAGCCCTCCCAGCACAGGCTGTTTCATGGGGTTTTGATAATTTTGAGCTGACCTGAGCTGTGCTTTTTATGTGGGTAACTTACCAACAGATCTGGCTGAGGAAAGCTGTGTCAGTTCAGGTATCTGAGCTGTTCTTGTGAAGAAGAGCTTACATCAGAGCAAAGAACTAACAGCTGTAATTATTAGCTTTAAAAATTCTAAAACTTTGAAATGAAAAGAAAGTTTCAGCATAAACCAGAAATCGACGTTGTAGGTATTGACACAGTCCTCACCCTCGTGCGTTGTCATAAACAAGGACATGATAATTAGATATTTTTTAAGGGACAAAATTATTTTATTTGCTTCCCTGCCAGTGTTCATGAGACCATCAGTCATCCCCTGCATAGATAAGATTTCTTATGTTCACTGACAGGACAAATTATATGGTTCTCATCCAGCAAATCAGCATTACTGTGCAACATTATGTCTTGCAAAGCGATGTCTGAGAAAATCATAAATTCTGTCCAGGTTTATTAGATCTGTCTCTTATTCACGTATTTATTTTATCCCAAGCTGAGGTGCATTTTTTCCCTAATTATTAATCATATTAATAAGGGTGGGGGGGATGTGGCTTTCTGTAAAACAAAACCACTGCAGTGATGCTTGGGTGTTCATGGACTTTTCATTCGAGGGTGCTGTGAAGTCTGAATGTGGTGATGTTGTGGCTATCGGTGTAGAGATAACACGGTGACGGATCTGGGTGAATGCTCATCAGGGGAGATGATGACAACAAGGCTAACGAGCAGCCGTTCTGCCTTGCTGCGTAGAGTTTGGGTGGAGAGGCGGTGTAACCTCAGCTGGCAGCCTGGGCGGCCGGTGCAGGTGCCGTGGCCGAGCCCTGGTAGGGGGCTGGCCAATGGCCGCGGGGTGTGCCGGGCAGGAGCGGGTACCCGTCCGCCCTGTCTGAGCAGGTGCTGAGCATCCACGGCATCCTCGGCATCACCGTGCCTGCGGCGCGGCCTGCGAGCCTTTTGAGACCTTCCAAAATCAGAGCTCACTGTTTTAGAAAATCTCAACTATTGGGATGACTTATTAATTATTGGCTTCCACATTTCTCCCAGTGATCTCCCTGAGAGATCTCCAAAGATAAGCTTTGCAGTGGGGAAAGAGGGGAGTTTCTCCCTGCCATCCCTTATGGGCCCTTTGCTGTCAAGGAGAAAGCTGGTGAATCCTATAGCTGATTATCTGAGACCACCAAAATAAATGTACATGTAACAGAGACATGATGCTGTGGAGAGCTGTAAGTGTCACTGCGAGTCAAGAGCCTGCTGTAAACTGAAAGGCTTGAAAATGAGATTGAGAAGTGAACTGGGAGCAACATTGGCATTTAGCAATGATGAGCCTCAGCACCAGCCCGGCCGTGCCAAGGTCATGCTCTTCTGACACTCCTGTGGAGCTGATTTAAAGCCAGGTGATAGAGTCAGAAATCACCATCTCACCGGGCTGAGGATTTCTGTCAAGCAAAACTTTGCTCAGGCCGAGCACAGGGACTGCGACAGCTCCTAACGCAGCGGTAAACTGGGTGTGCTGAAATATTGCCGTCATGGAGCGTGAAGGGATGCTGCCCGCAGCACCCCTGTGCTTCTTATTGTAATGGAGAAGCCATTGCCTCCTATTAGATATCTGCTCTAACAAAAGGAAACAGTGTTGTGCCAGGTGTGATATGGCACTCGCATAAAGTGGAAACCACCGCTGAATTTATTGACTGAGCGAGCAACAGGGTGCATGGGGCTTTGCAGCATTTTTCACATCGCTTGCATATAATATGGTTGAGTGTAATTCAGCATTCCTTTATTCTCCCAGACGCATCAAAAGCTCTGAGAAATGAGGCTGGATATGTGGGCTGGGGTGAGCGAGGCTGAATTATCGTTAAAGTTATTGATTGAAGAGTGGGAGAAATAGCATTAGAGCCTGGATCTCCTTTTATTCTGTTAGAGAGAGGAAACAACATTTTCTTAAACTATGAGTCGATAAATAATTGTTTGTGACTTTTTTTACCTTTTCTGATGACGGTATTATGTAGCTCTGAGGCATTTTTGGAAGGAGTGCAGCTTTCTTGGCCTCTGGAGGGGTAAAAGCTTTCAGATCATCAGCTTGATTAATATGAAAAAGAGGAGCCTGAATGCCTTTAAACAAAAGAAAATCTCTTTAACTGGACACAGAGGACAGAAGTGATGGGAGCCACTTGTCAAATACAGGCAGAGGTTAGACCCCACGGCCAAGAGACTTGCTAATTCTGGTGTCCTTACCCAGTTTCTGCAAGGGCTCCACACTGGGGTGCGCTTTCCATCCTCGGAAATGCTGGAGGGCTGTGGCACCCCCAAGGTGCCACACATCTGGCACCCAGGTACCATGGGGCTCCATTACCCCGGTCACCTCTGAGCTCCCCCTGGGGTTACAGACCTCCTCCGAAAGGACAGCCTGCTGCCGAGAAGGCGAAGGGTTTGGTGCGTCCGTCCCCTCTGCTCCCCTGATCCAGCTGCCCAGGGCTCCTGCAAGCCTTTCCAGTCCATACTTTTAATATGAAAAAATAAGATTAATTCTAATTATATGGTGCTCCCATCTCTTTGTAAGTTGAGAATGAAACCAATACCGTATTTCAAAGAAATGGTGCAGGGCAACAATTTGTAAGGTGTACCTTATCCAGCAAATTAAAGTTTTCCCCTACAGAAATTTCTGTGAAGGAACTGATTATTTACTCCTTTGTTCAGTCATATTAAACTGATGAGTAAGTAGCAGGAACAGACTTCAGGTTTATTGAACACTTACAGATTTTCATTTTATTTCATGCTCACCGTTCTAGGCTTGGGTTCTGGGACTGGCAGCCCAGGTACCACGAGGCTGTTTCTTTTCCATGGCTGGTCTCATGACATTTTTAAGGAAGCCCTGCTTCTTCCAGTACAAGTGAGTTTAATTTTGTAATTAAATTAAACTTTCACTTTGTGCCAAAATTTGCTTTTCAAGAACGTAACTCAGAAGAGAACTGAATTCTCTTATTTCATCAACTCCCACAAAGTGAACAGTGGAACCATTTACTGTGATTAAATTAATCACTGAGCAGAAATTTGCGTCTAATAGTCTGCCACCAAAGCAGTCGCTAATGATTTTAAGCATTTTACTCTAGGGGTCAGCAATTTCTCACCCCTTCAGGCTGGAATGAAGGGGCTGTCAGGCCTCTTGCAGCGAAGTCTCTCCCATTAAATGAGAGGGGTATCTGAAAGATGCCAGGTTATAACAGGTCAGAACACTTTAACAGCAAAAAGCCGGGGGAGGCCCAGGAGGTCAGTAATGCTCGCAACTCCAAGCATGCCCTGCCTGGCGGCACAGCCTCGCCGGCTCTCTGCACCCCGGCGTGGATGCCACGCGCCGGCCGGGGCTGGACCGTGCTGTTCTGTAAGTTGTGTTTGCCTTATCTCTGTGCTGGTGATGCAGCCCGGCCAGCTGCTGTTTGCTGCTCTTTCCTTTGGTTTGCTCGAGCAGTGTCGGGCCAGGGATCCGGGTGCAGAGGTGTGCGTGGCCGTGCTGCTGGGTGCAACGGAGGAGAGTCGGGGCGTGCGGGGGCCGGCCAGCTTTGCTGCAGGCAGCAGGCTGCTTTGCAGCTCCCCAGCTGGGGACTGGGATGGATTCTCCTGAGCAGTTTATTACAGCCTCTTCTGTGGTTACAGCGAGCGCTGTTAACGTGAGCCGTGGAAAGACCTGTCATTTCATTTTCAAGGAATAATGTTCTCCTGCTTCTTCTAACTGGCATAGTTGGAGATAAAATTGTTTCTCAGAAACGGGCACAAGATTTGAACTGACATTCCCTGAGAAGACGAATTCTGTGGCTAATTTCCCAATGTACAGGTTGAGCTGAATAGTAAATGAATGATACTAACTAAGAGGGGCGCCTGGGTTTTCATTAAGTTCCAACTTCAATTGCTTTACTCTATTTGTGTCATGCACTGACTGCAGAAAGGACCAGCCTTGGTGCCCGAGGGGGCTGGGGAGGGGTATTCAGGAACGCATCGAACTGCAGACTGATTTGGTTTTATAGGCATTTTATATTGTCTGGTCATTTACCACAAGGATTGCACATGGAGAAGAGGAAGCAGACTTGGGGCTCTGCTCTTGGTTCTCCTCAGAGCTGCCCAGCTCCGATGCCTCGGCACGGCTGCACAGCGCTGTGCTCGCAAGTAGGTGCTGGAGAAGTGATCGCTTCACACGCAGCCTTTTGAGGTACAAAAATAATATCATTGCATCTCTCATTATCCACTTCATCAATCTCACACTGTCGCCTAATGACACTCACCCACTCTTCCTCCTCCCCGGCAAAGTTAAATAACAAACAGCTGCTCTCACCCCCGAGGGTACCGGTTCTGCTGAGCTGCATACCTTGGGGAGATCCACGCGATCAGGAATGGCCTTTGGAGCAGGCACAACGTGATTCTCAGTCCCACAGATAGGTCCCGGCTTGGCTTCTGGGGGTTTGGGTGCTTTGAGGTGGGGGGCTGTGCTCCCAGAGCAGGGGAGCGGGGAGGGCGGGCTGGGGAGCAGACGGGGCTGGGGCAGGGTGCGGGCAGACGGGCTGTGTTGGTGGGAGCAGGGGAAGATGTGGAGCTGGTGCAGCCCCAGTTGCTAAGGGAGCAAATTGCATCTTCTAGTTCCCGTGTGAGGCTGACCCGGGAGTCGGAGTTTGAGGATCAAAGGGTGCCTGGCCTTGATCTGAGTCACCAGCATGAATTTTAGCAGCACAAAACCACAGCGTAGTGGGTTTTCAGGCTCAGGAAAGACTCAAACCCATGCAGTGAACCAGACAGGAGGAGGACAGGATTTGTACTCTGACAGCATCTTCTGTCTGCCTTAGAGGCTCTGTGTGCTGATGGATCTGCTCATCCATCGCAGGGAAATCCACAGCAGCTTGTGTCCATCTTGGCAACAGTTTTTCTTCCTGGCGCTCTGTCTACCTTGTCTATGGAGACCGTGAGCTCCTGGGGGGTTATACAGCACTTAACACAAAGGGGCGTCGTCTCCATTGGCATCTCTAAGCTGGAAGAGGTTTGTCCCACACCCCAGTGGACCTTTCACAAGCACGTACACCCAAATTGTCGCTCGCAAGGCTCAGCATGGCATCAAGAACTGCTGGTGCTGGCAGAGACGGGCATCGCTCTGGAATTGCTGCTTTCCTGCGCAGCATCTGGTACCCACAAGAGATTGAACTCAAGGGACCGGTGGTCTGACACAGAGCAGAGCGTCACCCACACTCCAGGCAGCAGTCCTGTCTGCCACTCCAGGACAGGGAGGGTGATGCCAAGAGGAGGTGGTGCTTTCATGAGAAGGCGGCAGGAATCACCCTTGTATTCTACTCAGGGCAACGCGTAGGCAGGTGGGACACGACCATCCATACCAGGCTGTGTTAGTGACTGTCGGTAGGAAAGATCATCACATCTCTAATACCTGGCAGTCCTAGGACGAAGCTCTCTGTGCCTCAGCTGCACGCTGTCTATATCCAGGGTGTATGAGAGCACCGTATCTCAACGGGAAGGGAGAGTGAGGGATCACAAAGGCAGAAGAGAAGTCCCACAATACAACGCATTTACTCAGTTGAAGGAAATAAGTCATTCTCTAACTCAGGAGAGAGTCATGAAGGTCATTGCATTAAGTATAGAAATAAATTCTCACATATTTTATTGTTTCCATACCTTGTTTATATTACTATCACCTGTGTGGCATATTTTATTAGTACCAAGTGCCTAATCTCTTGATGCTTCATTATTTTGCTAGATTTATATGACTGACAATAAAAATAATTATTTTAAAGTAAGTAGCCAATCATGAAATCTCTGGATACTAATAGAGAAGAATTAACTCAGCATTAATGTGAATGCAATATGCCATTAGTGTGGGTAGAGGAGTACACTGTAAGTCACTAAATAAAGAACGGGCGATCAGTGTAGAGGATATACACAGAGGAAACAGATGTATATTAGTGCATCTGAAAAATGGAAATACTTCAGAAACAACTGAGAGACGTTCAGTGTGAAGGATAGCAGGTGTTTCCCAGAGCCCCAAAAGCCAACATTTTGTGATTTCCGACACATTCCTGTGTAGGTCCTCTTTGTCCTGGCTGAACCCAGGAGCTGGCGTGAAAGGGAACTGTCTGGAGGAGAAATTGCTTCTGTGAATTGCCTGGACCTGGATATTCGCACCCTGGAAGCTGCCCGCAGAGCAGGAGCAGCTCTCTGCTTTTTGCAGGCAAAAAATCCTGTATTTTCATCGTAATGAAACGCTCACCTCTTGATTCTGTCCCTAATGTCGTCCCCCATCATCATGTACTCCTCATTGTACTGGAGCATAATCAAAATTTCAAAAGGCTTGGATGAAGCTGATCGAAGATGGATGGGGAATGTTTTTCTCCCCTGACAATAGGCGTTGTTAAGGCTTTTGTGTGCAGCTCCTCGGCTTCTGAGAAATGAGCATGTAATCTCCATCCTTACGTGCAAAGGAAATAGAAAATCCATACAGGCCATTTTAAACCCTATAGATTTCAAAAGCTTTCTTCCCCTAGGGGTGCTGAGCAAAATGCTAGTCCCCTATTGAAGGCCAGGCACGCTGCTCCCCCTGTATTTAGGGGCGCGACAAGGGGTCCTGCACGGCGCCCGCAGCGGGGAGGAGGATGCTCGCTGATGGGGCCGTTTAGTACTTGCAACGGCAGAAGTGAGCGGGGAAGTTGTTTAAAGGATCTGCTCTTCCTCTGGAGCAACCGGGGAACCCCAGAGCCGGTCTTGGAGAATCTAATAGGGTCTCTTGCCCTTAAGCGTTTTGCAGGCTTTGAAGCTATTGGGGAGTAATCCAAAATCCTTTGAAACGATCCTTTGATTTCAGTGGCCTTTCTTGAGGCACAACATTAAGTCCTAAAAGGTGAATGCTCTGAGCTGATAACTGCTGCTGCTTGCAGGCTGGGCATGGGATGGGAGCTTCTTTCTCACCTCTAGAGTCTGGCAAAAACCCCAACGTGCATGTTCTTGGGAAGATTTAATTTTTAAAATAAACTGATAAGTGGCACCATCTCACTGGCCTGTTTAGGTAACAGGTAAATTGTTCTGGACGAGAATATAGGTCTCTATTTAAATAAAATACTTATGGCAAAATGATAAAAACTGAGGAAGAGAAAGAAAATTTTCATCAATTTGGTCATTATGATAGAATTATTTAATAAAAATTAGAAAATAAAGTGCAAGGATCAATTCTTAAGACTTTGTAATGCTTTAGATATGTAGCATGGAATTTTCTTTCCTTTCTGTTTATATTTAGATCAACCTCGTGCAACAGAGGTAAAATCATTTTGGTTAATTTTAGAAGCCCCTTAATTTCTTCATTACTTTACTAGCATTTCTCACCACCTCCACGGCCTTTAAGCCCAAGACAGTTGACTAAAGACAAATTAGAGCCCGTGCTTCCTTTGTCTGCTTTAATGAGTGGCTGCCATTACCCTTGAGATGCTTCCAGGACTGTGAGCTCTTAAATGCCTGTTTTCAATAAGAAAGATATAATTTTAGTTTTTAATGTCTAAAGATTAATTATATAGTAGCCCCTCTGCAGATCCTCAGCTTCCTTCCCCTTGTTTGCAATTCGATACTTTAAAATAGTTAAGGCAGGGGCGAGGCTGGCTTTCGTACCCCACGAAACGTCCTCGGGATCCCTCCTCGCAGCCGCGGTCCAGCCTGTGTGACCCGGGAAAGGCACATGAGAACGTTTATGGCCAGGTTCATCTTTGCGCAGCGGGCTCCCAGGCCGGCGGCTCTCAGGGCTTTATTCTATCTTGTGATTTTCAAACTATCTGAATGCACAATGTTTTCCCTCCCCACCTCTCCTCTGATCCTAACTGCATGACAAAACCCTGGCAGTTTGAGCTCCAGGCTCATGCGGATTTCACAAGGCAAATAATCCGTGTTAAAACATGTCAACAAGATGTGTGTTAATAGAAGCAATTTTAATGCTTAAGATGGTGCATTTTTTAAAAGTTATTTTAAAAATAATAATGCTTTGCATTTGGCAACCTTCAGATCACTCCTGGGTACACACATTTGCCACTGGTTGATTGATTTCAGCAATTTCACTATTAGAGCAAACCCAGGACATTCACATCATATTCCTTGCATGTCTCTGGCATGAAAAAAGCAACTCCAATTTAAAAAATAATTTTAAGTGTTCCTTCATGACCGACCAGCTGCAAAGAAATATTTTAAATCAAAATAATGAGGTTTCTACAAGTGGGTTCTCTTTCCTATGCCTTCGGTGAGAAACAATCAAGGCGTTTCTGCTGGCCTTGCTGCTCTTCCCCGGCAGCACCCAGGGTCCCTCTCTCCCTGTATTCACTGCCAGACGTTGGGCTGAACACAAACCGTAAAGCCAGTCACCGGCTGCTCCCCCATCGGCGTGGGCGGCTCTGGGGCCGCGGCCGGTGCGGGGATGTGGACAGGGTTTTCTGGAGCAAACTGAGAGTCTTCCCACCTACGGTAATGAGTTGTTAGAAGGAGCAGATCCTGGAAACCCTCAGTGCTGTGACCTTCCTCCTCCAGCTGCAAGAGCAATTAAGTGCCCGTATCCTTCAAAAGGACCGTTTCCCTGGTCATAATAACAGTCATTGGGAAAGGAGAGAGGGAGAGACACCACCGGGTGCTGGTGAGTCACACCAGATAATTGCTCTCTGGTCTGAAGCTAACTGAAAAGGACTCCAAATTTTCCACTGAGTTTCAAGGGATCAGATCCGAAAGCCCAGGCAGCTCCCAAGGCCCCCAAAAGCTGCAGTTGCCACCACCCAAGGGCCCTGCTGACCGCTCCATTGCGTGTGGGTGGCGCGTTATTGCTGGGACGAAGCCTGGAGGAGCCCTGGTCCATCGACGACTCCAGGTTGCAGAGGACGAGGGGAGGTGCCCAGCCCGCACCACCCCTCCGCTCTTTCCCAGGTTGCTGAAGGTTGTTTTGTACCTGGACGAGGAGGGAGGGGGCGATGCGGGGCGATGCAGAACGATGCACCAACGAACGGATCCGGCGGGTTTCTCCCTGCAGAGCGTGGGGGCTTCACGAGCGCAGGAGGACCCGGGGGCAGGCGGGGCTGCAGCGGAGATGCAGCGGGCAGGCGTTGGATGTGGGCGCAGTCCTGGCGAAGGAGCGACGAGCTCTCAGGGAGCTGCAGCTTGAGGCTGAGCTCCGACTCGATGAAAACAGTGCTCTCTTAATTTTGTTTGGAGGGAAAATGTTACTATTCCTTCTGGGGAAAAATAGGCAACTGGAAGGAAGGATTGTGGGTTTCTGCAGGAAGACTAGTCAGCGTTCAGTGGTTTCACACATTGCCTTCTGCCTTTTCTTTCCCTACAGAAATAGCTCTTACTCCAGCACATGGGAATGGCATCACAAAAAATAAGCTGCCTGCGATGGGCATAAACTGGCCGCTTTGCTGGCAGATGAATTTATCGTGGCAGTTGGACCTCCCCAGCAGAGCCCTCCCCGCAGGAGCTCTGCGTGCTTCTGGATGTCCCTGGTGTGACCGCGGCCATGGCTGCCCAGCCTGGCACCGGGAGCAGTAGGTGTTGTGACGGCCTCATCTAAGGCAAAATATTACATACAGTGTGAGAGGCTAAAAATAGGTAACATTTCTCCATCTGTTCTGCTTGCATTAAGAGCGTGGAAAGCAAACGAGGTGTAAACCGCTCTGTCTGCAGCTGTAGGTGACGGGGCGGGAGGAGGGCAGGGAAAGGAGCCGCGTCTCCTGCCGGGGTGGCCGGGGCTGCTCCTCGTGCACAGGCTGGAGGGCGACCGAGGTGCTCGGCAGGATGCCCGGCCAGCCCAAGCCAGCCCATCGAAACCATTTCAGGGGCATCATTTCAACATGTAGGCGCCGAGGCCTCGTGAATGAAATGGGCCAGTGGCCGAGCCCCTGGGCCAGCAGCTGAGCCCCCGGGCCAGCTGCACTGAAGGCCCCTTTGATGGCTGTGCCCTCTGGTCTTTTAAAGTCATCTCTGGAAGGGGTGGACGGGGTTAGAGGTACAAATTCCTAGAGCCGTGGGAGGAGCAGGGTAATAGATGTGATTGTTTTTATGAATGATAGGCAGGAGCCTTCATTTCCGTGGGTGAAACTATATAATATGCCAATTTCTCGCAAACCCACCAAATAAATCTACATTCTGTATACAACTTAATTTCAACTTCATAGCTCAAATGTATGTGTTTATTCCTGGGAGTAGGCACTATTTGTAGTTTCCAGTACAATGCAGCTCATAATTTTTTCACACCTCTCAAGCAGGTGACAGCTTGCTTGCAAAGTCTAATTCATTCTTACACCGTGCACAAAGCTGTGTTTTTAATGCATGCACAAATAACACACCAAAATAAGACTACAGACAGAAGGATCTGTCCCCATCCCCAAAACACCCTCTTCTGTGTCCAGTAATAAGAAAGGACGCTGTGCAGCAACCAGCCCTACACTTGCAGGCGACAATGTGAGAAGACCTCACTCTATAATTTCCTCTTGGACAGAGCCCCTTTTTACTTAATTGCAGGAAGGATTGTTATGCTAATTGCTATTTTGCACCGAGTTAATTCTGCAGTGTTGGACGTCTAAATTAAGCTCCTCACGCTGAGGGGCTGGTGCCTGTGCTGGGCGGTGCTGCCGGATGCAGTGGGACGGTTCTTTGGCTCGTAGCAACCCCGTCCATTCCCCTGCTCCCCCCCAGACGCTGTCACTGACCATCACCGAGCATCTGCCCACTGGTCCCACTGCCCTGTCTCGCCGTGGTGCCAAAGCTGACTTCTCGCTCCGCCCAGGTGCAGGGAGCCGAGGCCTGGAATTCAAGATCCTTGCTGAGTGGTCTTTGAAACCCCTTAAGCTGTACTGTTCTTTGACGTGCTGGAATTGCATTTAGTCAAGTTTTAGGTGTATTTTAATGGTATTGATTGTTAATAACAAAGCTGTGGCTGCTTAATGCCGAAAGATGATTCATTGTCAGTGGGAGCAGAAAGTCTGGGGGCAAAGTATTATTTTTGACATACAGTAATTTCTTCTAGCAGGATTTTTTAAATTTTTTTTTTACCAGTTCTGTGTTTTGGAGGCTGATGAGTGGGTGGGTTCCTGGGAACATCGGGCTGTGTGTGCCCACAGCAGCAGGAGTGATGAGGAGCTGCAGAGCCCCACTGCCGCCCCGCCAGGCTCCAGCCCCAGCTCTGGCTCCTCCAGTGAGCCTGGACTTTGTCAGGAGCTGGAGGGGCTTTAACAGGAAAACACAGTGCAAAAGGGGACTGACTTGGACCACTAGCCTGGGAGCTGTGGGAAGGGGGGAAGGAGAGTGGGGTGGGTTGCTCAGACCTGGGAAGAGCCTTTGCAATTTTAGTGGAAAACCTGAGGAGGTGGAGGGGAGCAGCGGACAGTGCCCGGGGGCTGCAAAGCGGCCAACGTCGTGACATCGGGTGCTGGGGAAATTGTTGGGCTGCTGAGCAGCTTTCAGCTCTGTCATGAATTTGGGACCACTCTGATAACATAGCTGCATGTACCTTCCACATCTGCAGTGAGGTGCAATGAGTGAGGCCTCGTGGGGACTTGTCACATAAATAATAGTAATGAAAAACGGGTAGTTCCCTCATTCCTCATTTCCCTATATATGTTCCCTTTATTGGTTAATCCTCACAGTTAACAAAATAGATATTTCTGATCAGCTTTTACCTTGCAGAATACTTATATGCAATGCAAAGTTTATTAAAATGTGGTATACTTTTTAAAATTAGATTTTTTTTTTTGGTGATAAGCCACTCAGCTGTAAATACATTTCAGTCACACTGAGAAGATGAAAGAGCCTGAGCCACTGTATTACTTTAAGTAATCAGGCTTGAGGCTAAAGGTAGCTTTCTTTTTAGCTGACAAATAGAAGGAATAAATAACCTGGACACTAAAAGTTGCATTAGGCAAATAAACATTTCCACAAGAATTATGTGTGACATTCAAGGGAAGGCAAATAAACCTTGACTTATGGAAAGCTATCAAACCTCTTGGAGAATTAAATAACAGAAAATCATTATGTAGCATTTGCAGCAGCTATTAAAGACTGTCCGTTCTTTTAGGCACTACTGTAAATAAGGTGTGTTTGTAACCCAGTATACACCATGTTCATCCGATATCTGGTTCTGAGCGTAATGAGCAATTCGCTTTCATTTGAAACACCTTTTAATTGCGAGAAAGGAGGTTTCCCATACCTCTGCCTCCCCTGCAAATGCCTGTGCGCTGTGGGGGACCTGCCCCCATGGGACCGTTCACCCAGGCCAGGTCTCGGCCGGGCTCCCTCACACTGCGTTCCAGCACCTTTCAGTGCTGCCGCAGAGCATCGTGGCTCTGCCACGACGGCTGTGCCGGTGTCCCCTCAAGGCTCCTTGCCTGTGTGGGGTCCCTGGGGGACGGACTGACCCCTCCGCCCTCAAAACTGGGGTTTCAGGGGGGTAAAACCGACAAGTTCATGTATCGGCTGTCAGAGGGGAAGAGGCGGTGTTGTTAAGCTCCATGTGACAGAAGCAGCCCCTCTGGTTTTAACCAAACTCTTGAAGGACGAGGTGCGGCGACAGGTCTGCGCTGTCGAGATGGGGTCTGCGGCCACACGCTGGGGGTGCTGAACCGCAGTTCCCCTGGGAGAGAGGCCGGTATTTCATTTATAGCTCTGGGATACCTGGAGGTACTGGGTACGACGGAGATTTCACTCCAGGACTTGGTACACAAGCACGTCTGATGGTAATAATAACCGCCAATCATGCAGCCCTGCTCTGGAGCAGAAATAGCCACGCTTGGAGCCCGTCGCTCTCTGCTGCAGCAGCAGATTGCACGGGCAAAGCGGGGTACATAGGGAAAACAATTTCAGCTCAAAACTAAAACATGTTTTCTGAGACCAGCAAATGTAGCTCTGCAGAAAATGCAGCAGTCAACATGACATAAATAGCACCCAGCGCTGCAGTCAGGCAGCTACTGTGACTCTGAAGACAAAAAGCCTCTTTTCAACTATGCTCAAACTTTTCTGCAAGTGATTTATGTGCTGGTGAAAACTTGGCAGAGGCAGCAGCCGTCACGGCAGTAGGTTTGCCGTGCTGTGGGTTCACGGGTGCTTGTGGAGGGCACACTCCATAACTGTTCACACTTGTCCCTAGAGCCAGTGCAGAGAGGGTGATCAGTGCTTTTAGCCAGTCCCTTCTGGTGCTGTTCTGCAGTATCCGAAGCCTTCCGAGTTAAGCAGCGAAACCCCCAATTCTTTGCGATTGGAATGCACTTGCTTTATCCTGTTAGAAGAGCGGAGGGGAAATGCGCTGCTGGGGGTGAGGGTGCGTGTGTTACACGCCAGCTTCAGCACTCCTCCAGCCCCCGCTCCCGGTGGGGGATCCCCCCAGGATCCACCTTGCCAGGATCTCCTGAGCAGCAAAGACTTATCTGGCGGTCTGGGTTTGTTGCTTTCGTCTTTCCTGTGGCTTCACTTTTTAGTAAAATGACTCATTTCTTAATTTCCATTATAAGAAGTTAATCAAATAACTTAAAGATGATGGCAACATCCAGCTAAGTGAGCACCCCCGGGGGCGCGGCCACGGCAGAATGCCACATTAATGTTCGGTTCTAGTAGCAAACATTACGGTTTTCAATTTAGCAGATGATACTTGCGGTTAGTTATGTATCGTGTGTGCTATACTGCGCTCTCTGGGTGGTTTCTGTCATCAGCAGCAATAGCATTTCGCTAGTTATAAAAAAAGGCTATTTTTCTCTGAGAGCACTTTCTATTTACCGATCCAGTGAAGCAGCGTTGGGATCAAAATCATGTTCTGAAAAGTAATTGATATAATCAGCTACACAGAGCTCTGTGTTCACAATAAAAGTTTTCTCCGGCAAGCTGCAGGAAGCGCAGCAAGATGGCATTCGATTAACGGGAGTTTAGCCCCTGAGCAGAGGAGCGTCAGGAGGAATTCCCTCTTCACTGCCTTCTCCTGCGGGTGACGTTTCCTCCGGCATCTCCAGGTAACATCAGTGTCCTCCTGCCTGCACTCCTGCCACCTGTCAGAGTGGTGAAAGAAGTCATCCTCTCCCGTGAAGAAGACAGCCCTTTGGGTTTCTGACGTACTCCCACAGTGCCTGGGCTCTAGCCCTCGGCACGGCAGAACCGGGGTGGCAGCCCGAGGCGTCTGCACGCAGCCCCTTTCCCCCGCTTCCCTTTCCCACCTGCCCCCCGCCTCGGCAGCAGCCCCAGCCCCGGCGGCATGGGCACGAAGCCCGCCATGCCCCAGCGCGGCAGCGGCTGTTGTGTCAGCCCTGCGCAGACTGTGAACGCACGGGAGAGCCAGGATCCACAGGCAGAGGCATCCTGCAAAACAAAGAGTGCTCACGTGGGACGGCGGTGCTGCTTCAGGGTCACTCATCCGTCTCTGCTGGCATTCCCCTGTGGTAGGGTACCCTGGAAAAACCAGCCGCCTGACGTGCTTCACTCATCGCACCGTTGGCAGATGCTCAGATCAAGGCAGCGCTGAGTTCACTGATACGAAACCCAAGCAGAAAATGAGAGCAACCACTGACCACGCGGCAGAAATCCCTGCAGTACCCCTGCAGCGTGCAGCATCCCTGCGGTACCCAGGCCCCAGGGAAATGGGTCTCCTAGGGAAGCTGCAGGCTGTCAAGTGTGCCGGCACCTTCTGTGACTTGGCAGCGGGGAAAGAACAAGACACTCATTGAAAATGTCATGAAGGGAGATACAAAGGAGCAAATATTGCAGGAAGGTGCTGCAGAGAGTTAACACAGGCTAGAGCTGTCACCTTCGCCGCCTTCTTGCCACAGCCCGGGCTCAGCGTCTGGCTGCGTCGTGTCTGCAAGCAAAGAGCCATTACTCTCCAAAACATGCTCATGAAAGGGCAAAGGTCGACAGCGAGGGTATTTCAAATGCTCTCTCTGCTTTGAAACACTGCTGGAGAACGCTGGGGATGGAGCAGAGCCGCAGAATGAAAGGAGGCAGCTGCTGCTCTGAATGATCCCCGTGCACCACCGGCTCCAGCACGGGTGAGGGCTCCTGAAAGCCTTTTCTTGACTCCATGCACGCTGTGCTCGTGCTCTGCTTTGCCAGGACTTGAGGAACGTGGTGTAGTTGCTGGCTGATAGCTATTTATTTTCCCTGCATGTGGGGTGAAAAGGTTCTGTGCCACAAAACTCGGCTCTAGAGATCGCTTTAAATTAATCAATTAGGAAAAATGAGCTGTGTGATGTAAAATGTCCTTGCTCCATACAAGTCTTTTGAACTATTAGTTCTCTTGAGGAGATTAATTATGAGCGTACAGAGCTAATGCCCTTCTAATGGAATCAGTTATTCAGTTTTAAGGAGTCCCAGGTACTGAGCACGCTGGCATTAGATATTCATTGTGTAAGTTCCAGATCAAACAAGAGAGGATAAAGCTGATCAAGGAAGGGCTCTTTATTCTTGGAGAGCTGTGCTACACGTGCTGATCTGATGCCAGTCACAGGCTGGGAGTTGCTTTAATTGTCTCCTCTGTATGTGATTCCAGAAACTGGCTTTTAACCTGCAGTAAAAAGGGTTGTTTACAAAGTGCATACATTTGCATCTCAACTAACTCTCCTTGGCTTAATGAAACTTGGAGATGAGCACTTGGCTTCTCGTTGCTGCTGGGTTGCAGACAAATTCCTCCCCAGATCCTGCACAGCTTTCTCTTTCTCTGCCTTCTCATTCTGACTCGGAGTCATCCATTTTTAGAGTTCGCGTTTTTAGGTGCCCATTTTAAGGTAGCAAAGGCCTGAGATCATGCAGCTCCCACCAGCCTCATTAGCAATTGGGACAATTAAGGATGTGATATGCAGATGCTCCAAAACTGAAGCACCAAGAGCAAATCCACTTATTCAGTAGCAAATTGCAAACGCAAAGTTGAAGGAAACAATCTCTGAAACAATTCTGATAGGGAAGAAGAGGATCTTCCCAGAACATCTCAAGTCCCTCTAGGACACATTCAGAAAGGCATCCTTTGGGCAAAAAGACTTTATTAGCTGGGGTGGTGATGTGAGCTTGGGAATCTGACTGAAGTACCGCCTTTCTTGAATGGATTCAATCCAGAAAGGTAGTTTGCAGTCTGGCCCAAAACACAGGCTTCCTAGCGAGTCAATACATATTTTTTTTCAGGCCAGTCTACTCAGACTTATCAATTATGGATCTAACTGGTAGCACAGCTTTCTCTATATGGCAGCCAGATCTATCTCCAATGTTATTCTTTTTCCATGGTAGAAACAAAACATTTGCTAAACTGAAGAACATTCATTAGCGCATGATGGAAATGACCCAGTATTTTGGTTTCCCACTTGCCTAATTAGTTTTTGCAGATTAGCAAGTAGAACAGCTGAACAATCAATTGGACGTATTAATCAGGCCTATTTTGGAAGCTTTAAATAGAGAATATGTTTCGTCTCTTCTTTCATTTAGGATATAATGGCTCGTAAATGGACACACACAACATAAATTACATCCTTTAACAAGATGAGAGGAGAAAATGGTGAAGTCTAAATAAGGAAAGCTGGAGCATTTATTGCAAACTCATTGGGCTCCAGCCTCTCAAGCTCATGAGCGAGGGATGCGGAGCCTCATCACTCAACGCTCATTGCTCAACTCGGCACGAGCATCGCCCTGACTCTATCCTCTCTCTTTCCCCCTTGGACCCACCAGTGAGGGCTGTACAGATGGACCATCCAAGAGCTTCATCTCCCTCTCGGGGAATGCAACAAGTGGTAGGGAAAAGACCCAGCAGGGGAACAAGAGAGACCCACTGGGATGTGATGGGAGGTTTGGATAACCATACCATGAACAGATCCTGGTAGAGACACTCAGGTCTGCGCCTCTAGCATGAAATACCTCAAGCTCTGCACACGAGTGAATTTCCGTGGGGGGATCCCAGCTAGATCTGCTCCCACCTGCTTGCATGGATGCTGGGGAATAGGCAGGCATGGCTTACATTTCTCTCACACATTTCTTAGAAAACCCAATAGTATCCTAGCCAGGTTTGTTGACAGCTCCAAGTGGGGAGGAGATTTGGGATTCTTCGTTCTGCGTGTGGCCATGGTACCAGCAGGGTCTTCTTTAAATGGCAGAATGGATGAGCAGTATGGCCTGATGGTCATTGTGCAACTCGAAGTTAAACTTAAGGCAGGAGGGAGGAGAAGCAGACCGTGACTGTGTGCCCGCAGCCGCCAGGAGAGCTCTGGCAATCAAAGCAGCAAGGTCAGATGAGAGAGAGATCTTTTGTAGCTGAAAACCTCTTATATCTGATCCTGAACGCTGCAGCTTACTAATATCTGAGCAGTGATGCTATATGTAGGTGTGAGGCAGACATATAGGTACATTTGATACATTATTCCTATTTGCAAAGGTTCAATAAAAAATGTGTGGGTTGTTGCAAATTATTTCTACCATCCTTCTTGCAATGAAGTTAACAGCTGACTGCTTTCAAATGCATCAGTTGTATAAATTCATAGAGCATTTTCATGTTTCAATCTAGTTATGTATTTCTAGTTGACCAAACACGTTCAAATTACCATTAACTGCAATCCTATCACTTGGTTCACTGAGCAGAAAGGCAATATCTGTGTTTTAACCATTGCAGAACTGAAGCTGGAGGCAGGGGGAGAAGAGTTGGTGCAGGGGAAGGCGGCGGGAGGGAAGGAGGGAGTGGGAGCGGAAGGGGGAGCACAGGTCTGAGGTCTCTCCCAGCACAGTGAACGTGCCATCGTGTTTTGAGACCCAGGCTCACCGGGGCCGTGCCACCTTGTCTTGTGCCAATGGTGACCTGCATCCCTGTGATGCTCAGCCCACGGCTCGTTCCCTCTCCTGGCCCCGCAAGGGCTTCACTCCCAACCCTGACTGGCTTGCAGCAGGTTTCATCCCTCCATCCCTGGTCAGGCAGGGGAGATCCCTGGGCATCGTGTACTGCACAGGCTGCACCCTTGCCCCATCGCCCACGGGACTCCCGGTCCCAGCCATCGCACCCCTCTGCACCCGCAGCAGCTGCAGCACCGAACAGGGTCACGGCAGCCTCTCGGATCCACCTGCTTTGTTGCAAGGACCGAGACTGCTCACGTCTCTTCTAGCCTTCAACGCTGGAAACTACGACCTCCTTTCAGAAGCTGAAGCCCCGGGCTCTCGGGCCGTGGTGGTGGAGGGCTCCGGCAGCTCTCCCCACAGCAGGGCCCAGCTGTGCCGGTTTCTCTCTCCCCTTTCTCAGCCAGAAAACTCCTCATGAGCCATACGCGAGGACACACCACGTTTTCCCCCGGGTGCTGTGATGGTCTTAATAGATCTCCCTTTGCCAAATGCTGCTTGGGTGTAAATGTACGAATGGGCTAGAAAACAGCTTTTCCTGAAGAGATTAACATAATCAGGAGTAAGCCCCAAAAGCCAATTAAGAAGAGAACAAGGGTCTGTAAGCCAAGGTCTATTAGATAGGAGGCAGTACAAAAAGCATCAAAGGCAGCCTCCCCCGACACGCGGTCCCAGCGGTGGCAAGGGGTGGCAGGGTGGTCTCTGCCTCATGCCGCTGGCCCTGGGCAGGGCAGACCTTCGGCAGGTTCAATGCCGTGTCTGGCCCCAAGCGATGCGGGGACACGTCTCCATGTATTCCTTTCCTGGCTGTAGCTGCTGTGTTGATCCCTGCCTGGCTGGCAAAGGGCTGTAAATGCTTTATGAACTGCCTCTTTTCCCAATGTCCTTTCGAGGGGTCCCACCACGCTGCCAGGCGCTCGGTGGATTATTTAATATGCCACTTAGGGTTTTAAAGCTGCTGCATCTCGCACCAGCAGAGCTTAACTGAGCCTCTCATGTGGATAAATGCCTCTGCAAAGCCAAGTCTGACCATCAGATCTGCCTGTGCTTTCCAGAAAGTTGTTTCTTTTCTCTACACTTGCAGGAGCTTGTTTAACCCTCACGCTCTGCCATCCTGCCAGCTTCGTGTTCTTCGTCAGGGCGATGAATCTCTTATTGATGCCAAACGTTTTGTCTACTTGTATATATGTGCCCTCATGTCAGCAGTGCAGGTCAGGCTCCTCATTAAGAATATCCCTTGCTGGGGTAACCCTGTGGCAGTACCATACAGGTAGGGCGTAAATCTGGGGAGGGATTACGTGCAAGAGCAGCAGCATTGCCTCCTCCTGTGCTCACAGCAGCACCAGCACCGACCCATGTGCACAGTTTGCTGCACACTTCGCAGAGGTGGAAATCAGTATTTATGCAGGTGGAGCAGCCACGGCGAAGTGCAGCCCTTGCTGCAGCAAGCCCAGCCTGTAACACAGACAAGACATTCCTGGCTCTTTCTAAGCCCCACAAGGCAAAAGAAAAGGAAAGAGAAATGGATGGAAATAAATGTTAAAAATCTCAGCATGTAGCACATTTGAGACATATCTGAATACTGTTTCAAGGAAAATGAGACATGGTCCGAAGTCAACATGAATGACATAGAAATGACCTTAAAAATTCACCTTATTTGAATGAATGTGATGTGGGAGAGGCTTTTTTTACCTGCAGTTTTGCATTACTTTCCTAGCTCTGCAGGAGAAGCTCACCTCTGCTGCTGGCAGTCCATAGGGCATTTTTCATTCCAGAGAGCAATTTTTTGGCAAATTATTAGTCAAAACTCTCTTTTTATTGATAACGCAACTTGATGCTAACCAGAAGTGTTCTGCTCCATCTCGGCTGAGACTCCTCCAATGTAAAATTAAAACCCATTCCTGCTGTGTGAGCACGCAGAATGTGTTTCAAGCTGGTGGCAGTGTCTCGGGGCAGAGGAAGGCAGAGGCAGAGGAGCGCGTCTCGAGACACAGATCTGGCACCTGCAGAAGAGGCAGGAGGATGATGGGATGGGGACGGGAGGGAGATGGCCGGGTTGCTGGGGGAGATGCAGGGAGAAGCATGGATGTGGATGTTGATGACAGTGAAGACAACAGCAGAGGTGAGCCAAGGCATATCAGACTGACTCATGTGTTTCTGATTCCCACATAAAGGCTTGTGGTATAGAAAGCATAAGCAGCCAGGAAACAGGCAGCAGTAACCAGCCCAGTAACAGCCCTGAATATCGTGCATGTCAGCTAGGACTCTCAAAAAGCTAGAGTAATAAAAAAATAAATAAAGGAAACATTCCAGGCTGCTGCAAACTCCCCAAATTGCACTCCTGACTTTTAACACCCCATCTGCCGGCTGGTGCTAAAAAATTAATTCAGTGCAGCTGATGACAAAATGCGTGTCTGGAGCACAGCATCTGCTGGATGTGCCCAGCAGCCCAGCTGCGGCGAGGGGCAGCTCAGCCCCACCTGCACCCATCCCCACCGGGCAGTCACGGTCCGGCACAGGCAGGGCACTGCCAGCACCGGGAGGGCACGGCAGAGCGGTACGGATGGGGCAAGTTAGAGCTTAAGCCTGTGGAGTCAGGCCAGCCCCACAGCTTGTTCTGGGGAGATTGGAAGAGCAGGAGCAAGCTGATGAGCTCTGGAACAAAAGCACGCAGTTTGATGCAAGATTTAACTTCAGGTCAGCTGGAAGGCTTTCTAGCACCTGGCTGAGGCTCTGCAGAATAAAAGACGTTCATCAGAAAGTATTTCACCTTGACAATATTCTCTTGTATCTTTTCTGGCAACTGGCTAAGATGCACCATTATAGTTATTTTGGGAAATCGGTTTAATACGGGCTTTTCTCTCGTTTGACGGCAAGTGGTATATCCCTCCCAAGAGACTGCTGCCTTTCATTGCAGGGACCGTAATCAGATTCTTCATGTATTACTAATTACCTAGGAAGAAGCTATAAATATAATTAAAATGCCAATGCTTCCTAAAGGTACCAGTAGTTACTTTCAGAGAAATTAATTATCTGTGAAAATCTGATCAAATAAATAATGTTTTCCTGGAATATCTGATATAATTCGTAATTTCAGGGAGTTTAAGACTAGGGAAGACCACTAGATCATCTACCCTCACCTTATTTATAACATGGGCCATCAGACTTCACCCAGCTCTGCGTCTGCGGAGCTGTGTCTCTTGTGTGGTTGACTAAAGCCTAACTGGTGTTTGGGTTGGGCTCCTCTTCTAGCCACGGAGAGCATACCCCTTCCCTGGGCAGAACATTCATGTGGCATAAGGACAGCCATCTCTTTTCTGCCCAATATGAACATTTGCCCTAATCCTTCTTCCATCTGTCACCTTGTTTTGCAGACGTTGCCCAGGAGCAGAGCGGAGCAGAGCAGAGCAGCCCGGCCGCATCTGCAGGTGAGCGTCAAAGCCCAGAGAACCAACGGGAGAAGCCACTTGGTGGATGGGGTTTGCTGTGGTTCTTGCTCCTGAGTCTCACCTTTCATGAAAGGGAAAAAAGGACCTAGCTGCTTTCGTTTTAATTAGTATCTAGTCTCTGTTGCAACTTGACATCTTCATTTAATTTTGTTTGCAATATACATGTAGAGGAGAATGATAATGTAATATAGTAATGATCATTCCTGAGACAGTCACTTATTCAAAATATTACTCCTGTTTAATCAGTGCAGTCGAGTGATTTATTGACTTGCATAACCAATCCTGCCTGGCGTTTCACTGTAATTAAAACAACTACATTCCCAGAGTCCATCTGCATATAATAAATTGTAAAAAACCATGTCAGGGCAACATTAATACTGACGTTTTGCAGGCGTGACAGTCGAGTCTCTCCAAGCTGGGGCTCATCCTCTTCCTGCTGGCAAGGGCGGACGGTCAGGCAGGAGCAGGAGCTCAGGGACCGGGGGGTCCCGGGAGGCTGCAGGAACAAACCGGGACACTTTGGTCGTGTCCAGCTGAACCAGAGAAGGTGCATTTAGGGCTTTTCCCATGAGTGCTCTGGAAGGATAAGGCTACAGTTTTCTCAAATGGAGTTGCCCAATTCCTTCTCGATTTACAGAGGGAGGGCAGTCCGAGGAGGAACTTGGTGGTGCTCAGTCTAGACCGGAGCAGACCCCAAAACCGGGGCAGTGGCTGAGAAACCCGAGTCAGCTGCTTGTTTCGTTCCAGGCCTTGGCAGGAGTCAGTGAATTCGCAGCCTCAGAGGCAGAAGGTCACAGTGACACAAGTGTTTGAAATACAATGAGTAAATCTGATAGCCCTGGCTGAGCTGTAAGGAATGTGAAGGCGAAAGTTGTGCTCTGTCCCCCGTTGCTCTTCCCCATCGACACCTGCCCGAGCTCTCCCGATGGCTCCCCGTGACCCGCTGTGTCGGATTGTCCTAGACCCACTGCTAATTTCACTTTTATTATCGGAGGGTTTGTGAAAATTAGTTTCTTTTTCTTGAGTCAAATTCCAACAACCAAAACTCAGAAATATTCTAAAAAAAAAAATGTAGTGGAAGATGTCAGCTTGTCATTGAGAAAAGAACAACTGTCAAAACCCAAAGATTTTCTGCCAAAACCCATTGAAAAATGTTGGCTGAAAACTGCAGAGAGAGAGAAGCCGGTCTAAAAGAGTCAGTTTGGGTGTTGTCAGCCTTTTTTTTGACAAAAATTCTAAATATTTTGAAGAAAGGGGACAGCTTCCAGGAACTTCTGTTTTCAGCAGCTCCGTTTTCTGTGAGTTCTGACCCAGAATTTCCCTCTGGGAGCCGTGCCAGTGTCCCCGACCTGCTGCAGCGCCGGCGCCCGGACCTGTGAGAGCTGCGCAGGAAAAGATCCTTCCTGGTTTCAGTGGAGCTCGGGTGTTCCTCACCGCCGGGATGCTGCCCCAGGGCCCTCCCTGAGAAACGGCAGGTTAGCTGAGTGATTAGAGAAGAGGGTCTTCAGTTCTGCTTCTATTTCTGTTCTTTTATCGGTGTGACATTTTTTCCTCTCATTTATCCAGTGCTGAATTTCAAGTGTTGTGGAAAAATGAAGACCCGAGTCTGGTTTTGGCCTGAGTCACTCTTAGCTTAGCATTGCCAATGCCAAGCACTGTACAGAGCCCACACGCGTTGATTAGCATAAGCTTAGACAGAAATGAACACACCACCGCGTCAGCACGGAAGGGAGCAATCTGGGCAGCACACAGCTTCGGCTCTGCCCGTGGGTCGGCACTGTCGCCTCCAGCTGCCAAGCCCATCCAGAAGGATGCTCGGAGCTGCTGCCTGGCGTTGTCCAAGGCCGGCACCTCACTCCCGGCTAGAGAGGAGAGGTATGGGGGAAGTAAATGGGTTCCTGCTGGGGAAATGGAAAGCAAAAAGCAGCTGCCTGCAGTGAAACCAGCAGCCCAAGGCAGTCAGCTCAGAGAGGGCTGGGGGCGAGGCAGCGAAAGGGCACGAGGTGCTGCAGGGCAGAGAAAATCAGCTGGATGACACTCGACTCTCACCCGAGGCTCTTATCCATGTGTTGAAGTGTTGTGATGCTATTAAAATACTAGGAAAGGGCTTAACACTCTCCCCTGCCTTTGCTGCTTCACGCTGGGCTTGTTGAGCTGTAGTGGCGTGAGATCAGCACGTTCCATGATAAGATCTTCATATCCAGCCGAAACTAATCACATACGATTGCACATCCCCGGCAGAGGGGTGTCCCACAGCCAAAATGGCAATGCTGCCCTTGGGAGGCAGCGGCCACCGACTGGCAGGCATCCCCGTGGCCTGCTTTCAACTCTTCGCTGTTCACCAGTAAATTAAAAAGCTGCCCCAGGACACAGATTTTTGTTGCCCAAATGCTTCCGTGGTTTCAGGCCACTCCGGCTGGGATGCTCCCGCGGCTGCTGTCAGCTCTCCACTCCACTCTGCTCCTTCCAGCATTTCTATCTCTTCCGTTGCATGTGAGCACTGTGCTGCTATTGCTCACAGAAGATTTTCCCTTGGCACTTTTTCAACCCAATATTTTCCTTAGCAACTTCCGCTGGCTCGGAGATACAGAGACTTGGGCGTTTGCTTTTCCCTTTAGGTTCGATGTCAGTTGTTCTTCAAGATAAGGGAAGGGAGATGGAGAATTCAGGGTCTTTGGCCACCCACTCCAAATAATCTCAGAGGAAATTATTTTATTTCTCCCGTTACACATGGGAATGGGATCAGAACCAAAGCATTTGTCTGCTTACCCATGGGCTAACTCGGCGCAGCTGATGGCAGAGCTGTGATCCCTGTGGGAAGGGGTGACCCTGGCGCGGCAACGGGTATCCCGCCCGGATGGATACGTAGCAGACCCAGGTCTGGCTGGAGACAGGAGGTGCAGGGCGGCTGCCTGCGCAGGCAGAGCCGTGTCCCGCTGCGCGGGGTTTGGCAGCCCTTGGAGCCGCTGCGAGACTATTTCATGCTTGGGGAGCTTGACAAACAGGAGTGATTTATAGCTCCTGGCTCTGATTTTCATTGCTACCGAGGGCTGTGTGCGCCACTCCAGCAGTGGGATAACCCAGTGTAAGCCACACTCAGAAACATCTGGGGTTTCCATTTTTAAATTAAAGCCGTAGCTGATGAACTGTTCTGTGAGGAGAAGGAACAGGCGCTCGACGGGGAGTAAAAGGTGTCAAACCCCAATGGTTCCCCTGCAGTGTGTGCCTGTGACAGGAGCAGCACACGTGTGTCTGTGCCAGGGCGTGAAGCAGCACAAATGCCACGTGTGCATGTGAGAGAAAACACAAAGGCATGAGAGCAGGAGGAAATCGTAACCGGTTGCTCTAATTGCCCTGCGTACCTCTCTGAGCCAGCCGAGCGTGCCACTGCCGTGGCTGCTGGTGGGTGGGATCCATCCCAGGGAGGAGGCACTGAGGGCACACGGGGCCATTGCAGCCCCCCGGGCGTGTGGGGTCAGAGAAAAGTGTCGCTAAAAGCCTGTCACCAGCCTGCCTGCCCTAACGGCTGCTCTCATCACTCCTGAAGCTGTCACGGTGAGGGCGCGGTGTCGAGACGGGACATCACGTTGCAGCTGCAGGTCACGGCCACAGGAGCACTTATGTGGGAAGCGGCCACGTGGCCGGCCGGGGGCACGTGCGACCTGGTCGGGGGGCAGAACTGGTGCCACTGTGGCTGTGCCAGACCCTGTGCCATGTGCTGCCCTAGCTCAGGCACCGACCTGTGCGCTCCTGCCCCACATGTGCCGTGCAGAGGCGTCCTGGCCGTCCCCAGCCCCTCTCCAGGCAGGGCACTGAGGTGGCAGCTGCTGGAAGGTGGCAGCGAGAGATGGCTTCTAGCAGCACTTGGTTACTGATAACTACTAAACAATCTATCACCTCTTTTATTTTCTACACCCCCTCTCCCCAGTTTTCATGTTTTGTGTGTGCTGAACACACACGATCATCTCAGCAGGCCCGATCAAAGTGCCTTCAGCACAGACAGTGATGGTCCAACCGCAGGTTGCTCGAGGATTGCCACGTCCCAGCCGGGAGCCGCCGGCCAGCGCCAGCTCCAGCTCCACCTCCACCTCCACACTCGCTCCTGGGAATGTCCCAGTTCTTGGCAGTTTTACGTGTTTGGTGATCAGCTGCAGAGCAGGAGTCGGGAAGCAAAGTTCAGCTCCTTCCAGGCATGTGCCTGCCTTGCACACATGGCTTCAGCACGCTGCCTGTGCACAAGGACGGAGCAGGAGATACTCCGAGCCAGATGCTCTGTGGCTAATGCACCTCTTGCTTCTTAGAAGCACTGAATAAGGTTGTATGATTTAGCACTCAGGTGGGTGAATAATATTTATTCATCTCTGCCATGCAGCATGACCGCATTGGTGCACGGGCTGCTGTGAGCACGGCTGCACGGCATGCAGCAGGTCAGCCTGCACAAGTGCACCGATCCAGTTCGTACAGCAGCCCTCTGGCTGGGAGGGGGGCTTCTGTCCAGGACCTGGCCTGCGGCTGGAAAACAGAGTTTGCTAGGGCTCAGCATGCGGGAGAGAAAGTTATTCCTGTCTAGAAATTATTCCCTGCTGAGAAAATAGCATTGGCTCTTTGTTAGAGCACAGCAAGCGTGTAGGAAACTGGCCCAAGGAGAGCTGCTCCTTGCAGCACAGTGCGAGCGAGCGGGTGGGCTCGGGGGGCTCCCTGGCAGCGGAGCCCCTTCCCCAGCTCACTGCCCTCAGGCAGAGCCCGCGGCCGGAGCACCCGCCTCCCTCCCACTTGCAAGATGCGATTGCCACCTACAGTCCCCGCTCCCGTATTTCTGCTTGGCAGTGGGAAGCTCCCCGCAGCTCACCAGCTGGGCCTGGACATGGCTTGCTTGCACTCTCGGCCGCACGCTTGCAGCTGCGCGCTGGGCCGGGGCAGGCGGATGAAGCCGCAGTATTGCAGCAATTTTGGCAATATTGTGTCTCCTCTCGGAGGAACCCCCTGCTGCTGCCTGGGGATGGGATGGGATAGGATGGGATGAGCCGGTAAATCCAGCCAGAGCAAGCAAAACCTGGTGAGTTCATTCTGCTCTGCCTGGCAAGAGAGCCGGGGCCGGTGGGGGAGAAGAGCCAGGAAGCGCAGGCACCCGCGCTGCATCCCTGTCCGCCTGCGGGACCCCGGGATCCCTCAGCATCCCACCGCCCCGTTCTGACAGCAGCGCCCGGCAGCAGGGGCTGCGCCTGCCCAGGGTGTGAGCCCCACCCAGCCGTCCCAGAGACCCGCTGGGACCACGGGGTGCCTCTGCTTCATTATTATTTATTATTTGCATTGACTTTGATTACAACATGTTGCTTCCCTGATGCTGGTGATTAAAGTGGAAAGGACTCATCTGACCTGTCAGCTGAGCACATTTTCTCTGGATGACGCAGATACACAAACACCGAGCCCCTCGGCATCTTACGTGGACGAGCGGCCGCTCTGCTCTCACCGCAGCGGTACTGGCTGGCCAGAAAACCCTTGTCTGGGACCCTGTGCCGGACCTCGTGGCTGCGGTGAGATAAACCACCCCACCAGCCTGAGACTGCCGGTGCCTGGAGAGGCATAAGCCGGGAGAGATAGAGACAATTTGTTTAATCTGTCCTGACCCCGATCAATTCACAAACATTCCAGAGTATTTGAGGCATAGATCAGCAGAAAATTTCTGATTCAGGTCATAAAAACCCAAATGAAGTCTGTGCTGAAGTGGAAATTACCTTCACGGAGGGGAAGAGAAGTTCTGTGGATCTCTGCTTCTCCCAAGTATTTACATTTCCTTCAGCCCTGTAGCCAGGCCCTCAGCACACGGTAGTTTGGCTTAATTAGTATTTAATCTTTCATTCTAGGTTGTAAAAGAAACTAAGATTCATGTGCTGGGTTTTATTTTTTGTAAGCAATGCTGTGCTGTGGTGCGAGAGGATAATTTGCTCCATGTGAGAGGGGAGACTGCTGGGATCCCCGGGCAGCGCCGAGCCCCGGGGTGACCCCGGCCCTTTGCACAGTCCCTGCGGACGCAGGTATTTTCCTCCTGGTGCATTCCCCGACTCCTGCCTCCTGCGTGCAACATATGCAGTGCCTGGTGCTCCTCCTACAGCCTATTTACACTGCCTAGATAACACAGCCCTATCCCCGTCTGTGATTACAAATTAGCAGCCTAATCCTAAGTATCTTTTTTGCCTGAAGATGCTTGTCTAAATCTGATTTTTAATCTGTCTTTACCAGCTGCTCCTGCTGCTGCCCTTTGCAATTTTTTTTGCATGTGACTTACACTGGATAAAAAAATATCAGTTCTCCAATGTCAAACATCCTTTTAGCTGGAGACAGTGTTTTATGTGTTCTACAATATGAGGGGAGCTCTCCCAGCGTAGCGGTCTCTTCTTTTCCTCGGGATTTATTGACTACAGTGAGGTCCTGCTCTAATCTTCTCCTCTCACACCCTGTTTCTTTCCCTAAGAACCACTAAGCTCCTTGAGTCTCCTGTATCATCTCTGTTATGGGCAGAGCTCTTCACTGGCTTATACCCTGTTCAATCCTATTGAAGTGCAGGGCAGTGCTGTGCATCCGAATCAGCACAGCTTTTTTGCCTTGAATAGCCTATTTTATGCATGCTCTGGGGAAGGGAACCAGCCTTGCTAAAGACTAAAATCCTTCTAAAAGGGACTTTAAGTATTTCAGATAAATCTTACTAATGGTAAATCTAGCTATTCACTCCCAGCTCTTCATACATAGGATTTGACCCTTTATTATGTTAATGCAAGTGTTCAGCGGATGCTCTTCACAATCCCGTTTGGCCTCTCCATTTCCCCTATTGTCTGCCATCCCCGATCCCCAGCCCCTGAGCTGCAGGTCCCCAGCTGCGGCCAGAGGGCTTGCCCCTTATATTGGGGGGGCGGCTGGGGGCCTTTGCCTCTGGGAGCTCCTGGGATGGTGAGTGCCTGGGGGGAGCCAGGCTGCGAGTGCCAGCCCGGGGCAGGTGGTACCAGCAGCACCCGCTCCCTGGGGCACAGGGTTTTGTTTGAACCACTGTGGATCTCCTCTAGCTAAAGGGGAGAGGGGGGACAAATTAGCCCGTTTGTTTGGGGCATTGCAAATGGTTGCTGGTTTCCTTATTCTGCGGTTCTCTCTTCCAGCTGTGGGTGGGTTTCTGGGCTCACCGGCTGCCCCAGGGCAGCTGACACCATGCGATTTCTCATGTGCTTGTGTGCTCCTCCACAGTTCTGTTTGCACACACAAGGCTGTACCCGGAGCGTGTGTGCACGCACAAGCCTCAGCCTCTATAGCAAGAGCAAACCTCTGGGTACACGTATTTCTGCTCTGCATTTCAAGTCAGTGCTGTTGTGCAGACACAGTGATATCCCTGGGATCCAAGCTAGGAGATGAGCAAACAATTATATGAGGGTCTTACTAAAGAAAGAAAAGCAAGAATATAAGAAGCCTCAGAAAACGTTCTGGAGAAATTTATGTTTTGGCATTCCTACCTCTTGCCTGTCTGGGGCTTGTCAGCAGCTGACAAGCAGTAAATGAAATGGGCAGACGTTGTCAGCTGCTAGTGGGAGCGCCGGTCTAGTTCTTCCTCTGTCACTCAGCTCCGCCAGCCCGAAAGGAAAGTGCAAAGCAAAAATCTCCGAGCTGCTCCCTTCCCTTCCCCCTGCTGTGGTGGGAAGCCCAGGGGAGCACCCGGCCAGCCATTACCTCATCAACAACCTCTGTGTCTTACTTTCTCTGGAGGCAGCTATTAGCAGTGCGTGCTCTCGCCCAGGGGATGGCCCGAGAGCCGTGCATCCACACACGACTTTATCCTCCAGCTTAGCAAAGCTCACAGGGCTTTACGTTGCTCACAGGATTCTGGGGGAGACTTTGGGGTACCAAAACATTGAGGTTTCTGAGGACGTTTCTGCCTCCCTCTGTAGGAAGCACATTCCCATCCTGGCTGGAGCCGTGTGTGCTGTGTGCAGATGCTGCCCCAGGAGCACGGATGCAGGCACTGGTGGGAGCAGATCTGAACCCCGAACGAGCTCTGGTGAAAAGCAGCCGTACGAGGCTCAGCAGTGAGCAATGTGTTTGCAGGTAAGCCCCTTGGAACAGGAGTGAGACCTTGCAATCCCAGCCCCAGCCATCCACCCAGGCTGTTAGCAGCTCGCTCTGGAGCAGGGTTGCCTTCCCTGATTGCTAATTTAGATTTTCCTGCCATCCCACACAGTGGAATCAGGGGAAATAAAATTACAGACTTATTCACTCTTTTTGTACAACTGATGTGCTGATTACCTGTCAATCAAGGAATTGCATTAACATCTGACAGTGTGTGCATAACAATTACCCCCATCAAATTAAGGAAACCTTTCACACTCAGAGACAGAGAGAGGGAGGAAATTCAATCAGCATAATTAGTTCAATCAGAAAAGAACTTCTTTTCATCAAGAAGGGGGAAAAAGGTACAGCAAAAGCAGGGTAGGAGACAGGTCTCTTTCAGGGCTGAAAGGTCGGCTCACGCACACACCGCAGTGGTGCCCGGCATGGTGTGGCCCAGGGCTGAATTCCCAGCTGTGGGTGCCGAGGGCTCGCCAGGTTCCATGCTTCCTCCCCACCTCAGTTCCTCTCATGGCTCCTGAAATCCTTTTCTGTAGTTCCTGGGCAAGCTCCTTCTTGGAGGCTCTGCCGCCCTGGCTTTCCCTGCCCACCTCCGGGGAGGCGAAGTGGGAGGAGGTGAGTTCCCACCACCTCTCCAGCAGTTCCTCCCCTCCACACCCCAAAACAGGAGGAGGCGGCAGGTGCATGGGGATGTGGAGGCTGCCTCAGCTTTGTGGGACTCAAGCAGCATGGACACGGCAGCAGGATTTGCTTTGTATTCCCCATGGAGGGGAGGGGGGTTATTAATGCTGATTACTAACAGCAAGAACATGAGAGAGGAAGAAAAGCTCAATTAGCAACAATGCAAATGAAGCTGGGCTAGCGCTGCTGAGTGATGGTGAGCATGGTCCTGGCCTTTCCCTGCTGTGCAAGCTGAGGTGGGGATGTACGTGGTGCCAGGGCTGGGCTGGGCAGGGCATCACCACCTTCCTCCCTGATGTTCAAAGCAAAACCCACTGGCATTGCCCGTGTGCTTCAGGAGGGACAGGGGAGAGGGGCCAGGGAAGCCCAGGGTGCTGGATCTATCCCTTCTGCCATCTCCCTCCATTAAGCACAGTGGCTAACAGCATCAGGTAGATGGTGGCTGAGGCTGAAGATGGCTGAACCCAAGATCAGACTCGAGGTGGTTTTATCCAGGCATCCAGGAAACGTCATGCAGCTGGAACAAGAAGGGGAAGGGATGTGGAGCTTCATGAGTTCTCAGCACAGCTAGCAAAAGCCAGCGGAGCGGCAAAAGGAAGTTCTTACAGTAGAGTATGAGACAGGCACATGTGCCAAATGACTCCTGAATTTTTGCTGAGTTAATTATTTTGTAATTAAATTCAAGTTGAAAGGCAAAAGCATTCCTGTCACTGAGACAGGAGCTCTGTGAGAGTGAGCTGTAGCGAGGTCAGGTACTCGTGGTGTTTTTGCTCTAGCATTAGCTCCGCGTGCTACAAAGGTTTCAGTCAAGAGAGGCACTTCTTAGGGCAGATCCCTTTGAACATCAGCTGTGAGCCATTTCGGAGTGTGCTGTCAGGGCCAATTGCCCTGAGAGCATCTGGGTCGCTCCAGGGTTTGTATGGGATTTATTGTGTCTGGGATCACTGTGCTCTCCTGCTGTTTTAGGAAGACTCCAGTGTTGGAGGTGAAATTTAAAGCACTTGGGGGTGGGACAGGGTTTCCCCCATTGGGGACTTTTTTGAGGCATAGAGGAGTTATTGTAGAATGAGAAGGGTCTCGTGTGCTGGCGCAAGCAGAGCGGTGCTCAAAGCTGGGAGAGAAGCGGATCCTAGCCAAGTCCTTACTGCGAACGCTTGTAACACAAGAGATTTTCAACTTTAAGGACAATTAGCGTGAGAACAGGTTGCTGGAGAGGATGTGGAATTCTTGATTTCTAAGAGTAGAGTAAATAAGCATCTCTAGGAATGGCGTAGCAGAGCTGCTCTTGCCTCAGGCAGGCAAGTGGCCCCTTGCAATGTGTTTTTCTGTAGTTCTGTGACGTGCTCGTTATTAGTTTTCCCATCTCAGCCCCACTCTAGGATCAGGCCCAGCTTTGCAGAACTCTGCAGAAGACTGGAAGGACCCGATCCCCATCCACCAGCCTTCGTAAACAGCAGATAAACATGAGAGAGCAGGAACCCACAGCAGGAAGAACGGGAGGGGTGCAGGTACCATGGCCCATGCCTGTGCCTGTTCTGAGTGCAGGTGGGTGGTACAAAGTCAGGTTAATTTTCTTTTCCCAAAATATGGTCTATAAATGAATAAGCAAGTAAATAAACTAGTCCTCTCTCAGCAGCCTTCCTGCCATCTGCTTACCCTTACCAGCTGGCATCCACCCATTAGTTTATATTCCTTTTGTTCCAGAGGATCCAAAGCATCCTGCAAACTTTGGGCAATGCTTGGCTCTCACTAGCACCTGCATATGTCCAGAATAACTCAGAGCTGACTTTGTCCTTTAAAAAGCTGATATTAAGGGTTATTTAGCTGTTCACTGAAATGCAGACATCCCTGGCAAGCCACACAGCAGCTGTCTGGTGGTCCAGGGTAGGTGGTGAGTGTCAGGCTGCTGTGGGGACCTGCTCTCAATCCCCATCCCACTGCCCTGGCTCTGCGCGGGGCTGTGCTGCAGAGATTCACCTTCCAAGAAAAACAACTCCCACGCTGGGCACAAGGCAGGTGGAGTGGAAGTTTTTTCCCAGCAAGCTGCACGTGCCTGAGGTCTGCACAAGTTTCTCAGCTCTACGGCCAGAGTCAGACAAGGAGGAGCAGAGTGAGGAATTAGAAACAAATTGTGAACAGATGTCAGGCAGAATAATAAGAAACGTATGGAAGGCCCACCAGGATAGATTGATGAGGCAAAAAAAGCACTGGGCTTGCTCAAGCAACAGCTGCCGTCCTGGAGGGAAAGGTGTGGGGAGGAGGAACAAGCCTGCCTGGGATCGGCGCTGTCAATAAACTTCTGTTATGCAAGTTGTCCTCCCGTGGGGACAGCCGCTCGCAGGCACGCCTGCTGCTCTGCTGTGGTTGCGCAGCAACATCGCATTAGGATGCGTGATTTAAGTATCTTGGCTCGGGTGCTTCCACTTACTTATCCTGCAAAGTGGGGAGATGGAGACAGGTTTCCCTCTCCTTCTACCTTGTCTGTGGCTGTAGACAGAGAGGGAGGAGGCAAAGTCTCTGAACAGAACAGCTCATAGAAGGGGCAAAAATTCCTTGCATAGTGGTAAAAGCAGTAATGTGGTTCTCCTGCTTTGGCTTGCTCTCCTAACCTTGGTTGGAGTGAAAACTTCACTGCATGAACAGCTTGGGTGAATCTTGCTTGTTGCTGTGTAGAAACTCAAAGCCCTTTTGCAGAGAAGAGCTGTGTCAGTCCCACCCCGCTGACTCCCCTACCAGGAAAGGTGATTCATTAAAACAGCCACTTCTGCAAGGAGACAGTGCTTCCCGGCTCTGCCCGGCTGGCTGGGGACCGCCCCCCTCTTGCCCACCTGAAGCTTTACATTTTGTGGGACGAGCGAGCACGGGAGCTAGGAGCCAGGATGTCCCTGGCAGCACCTTGGCCCAGCATCATAGCTGCTCGCTCAGCCTCGAGGAGAAGCAGCTGAGGTTTACCTATGAGGCAGTGAGGTTTCCTGCACGGATGGAGCCCCGGTGCCCTGTGCAGTGACCAGGGCATCACGTCCTGGCCCTGGCTCATGGGGGGGGGGGCACATGGATGTGGGGTGGGAAGAGCAAAAAACCTCTTTAAATACCCCCAAGGGGAGTTTGTTTATTTACTCATAAGAGTAAAGATCAAAATGTATTTTTTGTCATTAGCACATTTTAAAATTGCTTCTAATGAGTGAGTCAGAGAGGAAATGCTGGGGGAGGGAGCTGAGCCTGTCATTCAGCACATGAAAGGCTGAAAAATCTCTTTGTCTGACTTACAAATTAAAGTATAAAGATTGGAGATTACTACGGGCCGTGGATAACGATGGAGCAGATACAAACCTGGAGCAGTGATAGGATGCGCTCTTGACTGCTTCCCTCTGGGCCTGAAACAATAAAGCTCGTGCTTTTCAAGCCGCTTAATGAACGTGCAAGCTGGAGAGTTGTATTAAAGCCCTTTCCAGGGGTTTTGCTCTGCACTGCAGGCAGGCAGAGTGTGTGCCCTAGCAGGCGGGTACGTTTGGTCAGGATGGCTGGAGGAGCAGAAAACTGGCGCTTGTGACATAAGATCGAGATCTGCCTCAGGCAGCAGGTCAGTGCTTCCCTGTGCTTCCCTTGTTCCAGAGCCGCTCCGTTCCCTGCCGTGTGCTGGAGGGACACCACTGTGCCACCGCTCTCACTGTCCGTGTTGGGACGTGGGTCCCTGCTACAGCGAGTAAATGGATGATGTCCTTCCCTCTTCCCTCCTCGCTCAGAAAGGGTCCCAGGGCCAGGCAGCGCTGGCGCCCGGTGCTGCGGTGGAGGGGTGCTGTTCCTGAGATAACCGACTCGTGCTTCTCATGGTAGGTGTCTGCAAAAGTCATTTGGACAGAAGTGTCATGGCTGACTGGCAGAACTGGACCCCCAAACCCATCTGATTTCATTAATATCAATTTTTGCACATGCAGATTATTGCATGTGGGAATAGACAAGTATGCATGAAGGCAGAGATGCACAGTTAATATTGCACATGCAATTCAAGGGCTGGTTTTGCAAACTTGGCATCCATAGGAAAACAAATACTCTTAAGAAGAGCCATGCCAACAAGGCAAAGAGAAAATGATCCCAGCGTGAATAATCCTCCAAGAGCTGTCATGGGAGGCAAACGTCAGCCAACCTTGATCATTGTCTTCAGACTTGAACTCATTATTTTTGTGGCTTGTAAATGAACAAGTTGCTGATATTTTCATCAGTAATATTAAAGCCTGTATAGCTCTGCAGCGTAATAGGTCGTGGCACTGGCTCAGGTTCCTTTGCCAGGGGAAAGGAGAGGGAAGACAAACCTTCCCATCACTGTTGGAAGCAAGCAGGGCACGTGTCTGCGTGAGCAGAGCTGGCTGGTGGTGCAAAACTGTCAGGAGAGAGACGGATTGGGTTTGACTGACTGTTAGAGAGCCGGTTAAAAGGCTAATCTGCCTACGAAGAGCTGGTGTCTCTCCTGATTAGGAAAAGCACTCCTGCCCTTGTTCTGCTCCGCAGACTGAGCCGTTGTAAGACTTTCTCTAATTCTCCCTCCTGCCTTGCCCTTAAGCCAAATGCAGCCCTGGTGAAAAGCCGGACGGCAGCTGCTGGGCTGGATCCAGCCCACGGAGACATGAGCACCAAGGGCTCCTGGAGCCCGGCGGGGCAGCCCTGGCAGCTGCTCTGTGCTGCCTGGGAGTATTGCGGCATCCCTGAAAGATGCCGTTTGTTTGTGGATTGCTTAGCCGTAGCCACGTTCCTTAACGTGTCGCACTGATATTTGCTCAGCATAAAGAGGCAGTAAGATCCTGGAGGAAAATCTTCTGGTGTCCTGGCAAGGCACAGTGATGCCACGGCCGGGGTCACTAGCCTCCGTCCCAACGCTGCCCTGGGTGCAGGGACTCTTCCCTTGGCGGGTGAGGAGCAGACTTTGTGCACGTTGGCTTTGTCCTGTGTGCGATGAGGCGCAATGGAAATCAAGCAGTCCCTCAGGCAGCTTTGGGGTGGCGAACGGTGCGGTGCCAGCCTGGTGCTGTGCCCCAGTAGTGGTGCAGAGCAACATGGCACTGCTTGACACGTCACTACGGCTGAGCGCAGCGTCCCGGGGTGAGAACGGGGGGTGATGTGTAAACGGCCTGAGCTTTGGGCAAGTCACCCCACCCTTGCGTCCTCTTCCTCGAAAGCCCAGGTGCCGCTTGCAGGAAGGGCACTGCTTCCCCAGAGCATCCCTTCCCGTGGGGTTGTTGCTGGGAGGAGATGCAGGCTGGTACACGGAATAAGCCAATTCCAAAGCAAACATCCCGTGCCACTCATGTCAGGGATGCTGGTGGCCGAGTGCTCAGCACGGATAACGAGCCTGGGTTTAGCCCATCAGACAACAAATCTCTGTATTCCTGCTGTTGCCACTCATTAAGCAAACCGGCCTGAAAATGCCCCCTAGAAATTATTCCATTTTATGTAAGAAAATCGCCTCCATGAGTCGGGGGTGGACAGGTCCTTGTCGGAAAGGGGAGATGTGGGTGCGAGCAGAGGGGACTCAACCCGGGGCCAGGTCCCTGTGGCCGCATGCATGACCTGAGCGGGAGCCCTGGCCCCTGTCTGTCTGTCCTGGCATGCCATCCCTGCTTTAAACGTGTAATATTTTTTCTAGGAAATACTTCTTCTAAGTGATAATGTTGATATTTAAGAGTGTTTCTTTTTAAAAGTATCTTTAAGCAAAATCAAGCTTTAGCTGTGATTCATTCCCACTTGACAATCAAGCAGACACACACAGGCGCAGATATTTCTGCATATATATATATATGCACACATAGACACATACATATCTGTTCAAAATTGGAAAGCAATCAATTCTGAGATTTGTTTAATGCTGCATTGCACAAGTTTGATAGCCAGGTTGGTTAATTGCCACACTAATAACACCCTTCGTCAAAGAGACTTGCAGGCAAAAATAAAAAAAGCTTAAAAATTTAAAATGGCAATAAATACAAACTCCTGCTAACATTTTTTAAAACCAGCATCTAAATAGCAAATTAGCTGACACTGAGAGGAACTGTATTTTTTCCAATTCTATTCCCTATTATAGCAGTTCTAAAAACTCAAATTTTTTATCATTAAGAAATTTTCCCAGTTAAACAACAAGCGCCTCATGCACATGCTCATGTGCTCGCGTCCTCGGGCCCTCAGACAGCAGCTCAGGGGCCCCTTTTTGGCAGAAAACGGGGCTTCATTTTTGCTGCTGCGGGTCGTGGGCGGGAAGGGACCTGCCCAGGCACCTTCCCCAGGGCGGTGGCCAGGCAGGGGGACACTGGGGACCGCAGGGCCCTGGAAATGCTGGGCAGGACCCCTCGCTTTTAAGCCGATAACCGCAGATCCCACGGGCGAGCGCTGTTGTTTGGCTTATTAAAAATACTTGTACTTGCTCAGAAGCGATGGGAAGCGAGAGGGCACAGCTGCAGCGGTGCCGAGTTCGGATGGCACAAGGGGACATGAGCGGCTCCTCCCCAAGGTAGACAGGGGCAGGGACTGAGATCCCAGCGCAGTTTACAGTAAGGGCTGGGGCTGCACGTTTTTGGGGCTGAGCCTTTGCGGCAGGTGAGAGGAGGGGGGGCCTCCTCTGCCCCCTCACCACCGCTAGTGGGTTAATTAACGTGTCCTCGCCAAGCGGAGCAGGACGTGGTGTTGCTCCCATCTGCTGCTGGCAAGGTCATGGGCTGCAGATCTGGGACCACAATTCATGGCGCCACCGAGAGCATGGGCGAAACCTATCAGAACATAGGTAATTTGATTAGAAATTAATTGGCCTATATCAGACCCTTAAAAATCTAACAGATTTGCTGCTGATAAAATTAAAATTAGAAACTGAATTGATTAGCCTGTGCCAGCAAAGGAACCAAAATGTCAGAGGCACCAGCTGCACATTTGCATTTGGTACTTAACAAAGTTCTTACCAAAGTGAGTGAGAGATGTTTGACATTTCCATGATTTCTGCAATTCTAATGTATCTTTTATTGATATTAATTAAAAAATGCAAGGGAATAATGACGTGAGAAATGACAGAAGGGAGTTTGGCCATTCCAGCTCGGCAGCTAGTACAGAGCGTGGCATGCGGTTCCCACTCTGCTATCGTTAGGAGCTGTTCCTCCTTCGCCTTCCTCTGGGACAGGGCTGGTGCGAGTGCCGGGTGCTGCCCTGTCTTTGCTGGGGCAGATGCTGTGCAGGCATCCTCCAGGTCCTCTCCTTCTTCACTGGAGGGCTGAGCTACGGCACGGGTGGGGGGAGCCCGTCTCACTCCCCGGCGGGCCCCGCCGTGCCAGCCCCCGGCAAAGCCGTGCCAGGCAGGGCTCGTCCCGCCAGCTGTGCGGCAGCAGCAGGCAGATGGTGCGATGCTGCCAGGCGGTGGGCAGCAGCCTGGGTGGGTTGTGCCACGTCCTTCTCAACTCAGAGGTGTAATCAGGATCGGAGCGGCCGCCCTCGCCTTTCTCCCAGGCAGCCTGCCTGCGTTGCGCCACGGCACCGGGAGAAGTTACAACCTTAACGTGAAAATCGCGGAGTGACGTTCCCTGACCTTGCCGTGTGTGGGTTGAACAGGGTGGCTGCGGTAAAGCACTCTTTCTGGCCTGGTCACCATAGACCTTTGTGTGCCCTGCAAGGGAGGCATGTCCAACTGCTCCACGTCAAACAAGCTGGTGAAGGCTGGGCTTTGTGAGCACTTGGAGAAGGAAAAGCATTGTGTTATCCATCCCTAATCCAGATGGCACAGAAAAGATGATTAAACATCATTCTTCACATTTCCTTCCTTCCCGTTTGCTTTCCCTGCACAGGACCGCGGGAAGCACGGACATTTTATGTCGTCGTGCAGTCTGGCTCTTTCCTCAGGGAGGAGGATTTTGCAGATAAAGCTTTGTCCTGTAATGGCAGTGGGGACGGGTTCCTGGTGTGCACGCGTGTTTGTGCATCCCTGTGTATGCCCGGATGGCGTGTGTCTTGGTGTGTTACTCTACACGTGTCTGCTTGCGTGTGCCCTGTGCACATATGTACATACAAGCCTTCTTGTGCACAGGCGAGTTGCCAGTAAGAGCATGTACATGCATTAGTGCGAACCATGCAGGCAAGGGGAGGAGAGGCCCACGTCCCTGGGGCCCCTGTTTTAGATGGGCAGAGTGAAAAAATCACTTGATTTACTGGCTAATTTTCATTGGCTGGGCATGTGTCATTTTTATGCTTATCATGTTGAAAAAAAGAGTACTTGTGGAGTGCAAACCCCAGGTGAAGTTTTAATTGGGAACAGTTATTTTGAAACATTTTCTTCTGTAATTTATTTTACCTTGGGGACTTATTACTGTGGGAAAATCCTATCAGGTTTATGCAAAGGTTTCTGCCATAGCCTACTGGGAAATTTTAATTTTAGTTTCACAATGAGATATTCAGGAATATTGTGAATAAATAATTGTCAAGATTCCACATAGAGCAATGGGAAATTATTAAAACTTTCACCAAAGGGTGAAAGTTTTGGGGGTTTTTTTAAACAAGTGCTGCAGAAGTTATCTTCCTATCCTCAAATCCAGGGGCATTTCCAGTGCTCTCTGTGAAACTGAGCCCACGATCAGACGCTGGTGACACGTTGCACAGCAGAGCTGCAGTGAGCGCTGCCAGTGCCCATCATTGCTGGTGCCCATCGCTGCTGGTGCAGCTCCCGGCCGCGCAGCCAGAGCCTGCGTTGGCAGCACCTTGACTCCGGTGCTCTGTAGCCTCTCCAGGGAAGAGCCTCACATCACCATCAGTTTCCAAGCTCTCTGCCTGCTCCCTGGCAAGGCGTCTGTGCTGCAGGACAGGGGTGACAGCATCCCTTGGGGAGCCGAGCCCTCCGACCTGGGGCCGGGGCCACTGGCTTCTCCCTTCTTCTCCCCAGCTCTCTGCAATCGCTGCCCGTGGTTTGCTTCATATCTATCCCTACAGGCTAAAATTATAAATATGTCAAATGAAAAGCTTAGTTCTCTTAGAGTGAAGGTGAAGGAGAGCCCATAAATTTTGCAGCCTGTGTCTGAAAATACGAAGGACAACTTAAAATTCCCTTGTAAGAAAAATCCCTCCTGCTTTATAAATATTAATTGCAAGTATGTGGTAACAAGAGAGACAAGGAGCCTCTGGCTCTTATCTGTGATTGTTTGACTAATATTAGCAATAGTTTAAACACGACAGTTATTATTTGATATGACACTAAATTACAAGGTTCACACTTCATATTAAAGATTGGCTTATTGAGGGTAGGGGAAATTTGATTCTCAGGTCAGAATTATTCTTAACAGATCTGTTGATTGAATTACACGCTGCCACACTGTTCATTAAGATGCCGCCTGGGTGAGGTCCCTGGGCTGACCCTGGGGACAGCGTGGGAAGAGCCTCTGTGCCCCCCAGCGAGGCTGCAGCTGGAGCACCCGCCTGCTCGAGGAACTGAATCGCCTCTAAATCTTCAAACTAGGCGCTGGAAATGTGAAAAAAATGGAATGTTCCTTCATGCCAGGGTTGTTTCACTGGAGACCAGGGGGTCTGTGCAGTGAAGCCTCTGGCAGCATCACGGGACAGGGCGGATGAGCTGCAGCCCCCGCACACCCGAGGGAAGGAGAGGGGTCCTGGTCCCGTGCTCCCCCGCTGAAAATCCCTGGCCTGGCAAAGGGCTCCTGCAGCAGTAATAGCCAAAAAACCAGGTCGGGTGTCTGCGTAGGCACCCAGTCGGCAGCTTATGTGGGAGCCAACGCGCGGCGCTGGGGGAGCCAGGAGCGGAGCACAGAAATCAATAGTCATTTTTATGATCCAGGCAGAGCTGGATTTCATCCTGCAGCACATTAATTGGATATCACTTTTACACAGTTGTATTAGAGGCTTTGGGAAATATGAGGCGTTATTTCTTTTTAATGCTAATAAGTAAATCAGCTGCTGGTTGCAAGGCTTCTTTAGGTCACAAGCGAGCCAACGGCTTCCTGCAGGGTTACACCAACCACCGCGAAAGGCACCGGTCCCAAAACATGCCCGAGACTGAGCAAAGTCGTGTGGATCACTCGTGGGCCTTTAACCCTTGGGAACAGACTTACTAGGAATAAGCTAATGATAACCAGAGAAACCTCAGCCCGGCATCCTGCCCCGGACTCTGAGGACCAGCTTGCATCCACCCACAACTAAAAGCCCAACCCAGAACACCCCTGGCACAGCACCGACCATTTGAAGTCTGTGCTATAATGCTTCTAAAATTACCAAACCTCACTATACTTAGGAAATAGCCATTATCAGAAGCTACTTTTATTACCATGGAAACGGAAAGATAACAGAGAAAAGTCCGGTCACATCTCTCCACTGAAGGAAGCAGATATGTATTATGTATGTATTATGTTTATGTATGAGGCAGCAGTGATTACCGCTGGCCCTGGGTGAGACTGCAAGAGGCCAGGAGGTTCAGGGGTTCATGTATACATACATGTATGTATGTCTATGTATGTGGATACATATATACAAATGTATATGGGAACCTCAGAAAAAATACAATTTTGTATAAAACCACCAGAACTATCTATTTGTGGCCAAACACTAAATTCCATTTTTCCAGACTTGTAGATGGTGTAAGACTGAATCATGAAAAAAACAGAGCAGAAAAGCCAGCAGAGCACAAAGGAAAGCCAGGCTGTCCTAAGAGGACAAAGGGATATTTTCTTGAAGGAATGTGGGAAATCTGTGGGTCCAGCTCTCCCGGGGCCAGGGCGCGTGTCCAGCACTGCTGCAGGGTGCGGGCACCCTTGGGGGGAGGCGGCAGCTCGGAGGCAGCCGGCCGGGCTCGGGGCGCGGAGGGGAGTGCGGTGGAGGAGGTTTAATGCCCCCACAGCGCTGAGGTCTGTGCTTGGCGGGGCTGTGGCCAGGGGTTCGCTCATCCGCTTCAGGCAGAGGGAAGCAACTGGCATCTGAATATCAAATGTGACTCATTCTCTCCAGCATGTTCCCTGTAAATCTTGTGCTCTGACGAATGTTTTTATTCCAGCCGGTAGTTCCTTCTTGCTCGACATTAAATCTTCATCTCATCAACACTTGACTGAATTTGTAGAAACAAAATAGAAGAGGGGAACTCGGGCATGAATTAGCAGTTTAAGATCAGAAAAGAGTTCATATAAACCTCTGATCTGCCTATGCATCAAAACGTAATAAGGCAAAGATACCAACATGACCCATTGCTTGCTGGCTGCCCCGGCCATCTGTCCCGGGGCCATTTCTCCTGCAGGCACGTCCCCCCCGCACTGGAGCCCTGGCTTTCCACCGCCCCTGGCCCGCGGAGCGCACTCAAGACACGAAGGACAAAGAAAATGGTATTTTCATTCTGGCTCCAGAGCTGGGGATTCGGGGAATGAAATTGTGTCAGCTGTTCTCTGCTTTTTTCTTCTTTTTTCCCAAACAGCACGATTTATGGCTGTGGCCATGAGAGAGCAATTGCCTCTTGCTCAGGCAGAGACCACACACGCGTGTTTTCTGTCGTGGCCCAGATTCGGGTCCCGGGCAGAGCAAGGCTCGATGACCCTGAGCCAGGACAGGGTTGAAGGGGTCTGCAAGCACGAAGGATGTTTCAGCCCTGCCACGACCCGCTCTCCCGCGGATGGAGGAGCACTTTGCAGTCCTCACCACCAGGACAGCTGGGCGGTTTGATGCTTTAATCACACAGAAGTACACGTTCCTCCTCCCTGACACGGGTGGGAAGAGCTTTGTCAGAAATAGTTGCTCCCTGGTGAAGCCCTTGCAGGAATCCCAGGCACTGAAAAATCTTGCAGCTCCCCCAGCACATATGCCAAAACGCACCTTCTCTGTCTTGGGTTTGAGTTCAGGGAACCCGTCACCAAAGCAAAGGAGCAATCGGCTCTGTCTCCTGGGTGCCCTGCTGTCCTTCCCCTGAGTAGGAATGAGATCATCAAATCACGGGACTTTCCCAGCCGATCTGGGATTTAATCCACGGCTGCAGCCGTACAGAGGGTCGCTGCCCCGAGCTCGGGCTGTGCAGTGCCTGGCACAGCGGCCTGAAGGGCTGCTCCTGCGGTTTTTGGTCAGTTTGAAAGGACTCTGATTTACCAATTTCCTATGATGTCAATCAATATTTACACATGATGTAAAAAAAATAAAAGGGCGGCCATGCATAGGCTTGCATTAGTACATCTGAGCAGTACCGGCTTTCACATTCCATTAAGCTTTCACAATGTTGAAATAGGAGCAATAAATAATGACACAGCTTTTAAATAGTAAGAAATAAAGCAGAAGTAAAGAAATATGCCAGTGATGGATTTGCACCCCTCAGAATAGACAAGATTTTATCGTGCAGAATTATATTCACGCAGTTTGACGCACACTGGTAATGTTAAGTATTGCACAGCTGAGAAATCCTTGTAGCCGCTCATTGCTTGCGTATGAGGTCCTTTATGTGTGAATTCATGTCTGCAGATACATTAACGATTTAAATCAATGCGATTATTACTGGTGAGGCACCCTTAGCCCGGGTCTTTCTAGTGATCTTGGTAGATTGCTGCTGACATTCTCCTTTCCAGCAGGAGTGGAGGACCATCCGTGGCCAGGCTTAGGTTAGAGGGTATTTTGGGGCCACAGAGCTGATGCCGGAGATGCCCTTCAGCTCGGGGGAGCGTTTAGAGCTGTGCGTGTCCCCCATCACCACCGTGCTCTGGTTTGTGCCTGGCGTTGTCATCAGGACTCTGGTGCGTGTGGGAAGCGCGCTGCAGAGCTCGGGAAAGAACAAAGGGGGAGAACAAAGCTGTGTGAATGAATCCCTGCTATTTCACTACAGTGGCGAACTAGAGAAATAATTCAAAAATAATTTAGGGTTAATGTGAAATGAAACCTTTTGATGCTCTTTGCATTCAAGGCTTCCTTTCTTCAGTAAATACAGGAAATAAAGTCCCTAATCATTTCATTTCAAAATGAAAAATTGCAATGCTCCCTTTGGAAAATTTTGATATCTTTAACATTTAGCAAAACTATATTCTTTTTTGGTCTGAAATTATTTTCTAAATTCATCACAAAATAATAAATAATCTCAATCAACCTGAAGCTGCATTTTGTTGAGTAGTTTATTCATCAGATAAATATCACTCAGCTCTATGCAGAAATTTTAGCTTTTCTACTAGCTATTAGAAAACCTCCTGTTATTGCAGGCACAAGCAAACCGAGTCCCCTCCCGTCCTACCCCAGAGGCAGTGCTGGGTTCTGAAGTTCTTTTATTAAATTAACACAGTGGCATGGCAATCAAAAGAGCTTTACGGTGTTTATAATGAACAAATGTGGACCATGTATTTCAGGCCTATTGCCATCTGAGAACAAATTTGCCATGTCAAAAAGGCGACTATGTGGTCCAGAGCTATAGGAACATATCCAACACCACCCAAGAGGAAAGACCGAATCATCAAAATAACGGGGAAACGAAAGTAACCCTGCAGCACTCTGAATGAGAGTAGATGGGGATGTCCGCATCGTTCACCCTCCGTGCAAGGCCACCGCCACGTGCCCTGTTTAATTAAGTAAAAGGCTGTTGGAAGAGATTCTGACATTTAGGCTCTGCTTCATGACAAGACCTTCCACATCGCCATTTTCCAGATTCGAACAAAACTCCCCATACTTCTGAAAATGAAAGCAAAATAGAGGTCTGTCTGGTCTGCAGAGGCACTGAAGACTTGCAGCTCCTAACAAGCTGTGGAGAACAGGCTGCTGGTGTTTTCTAAATAATTTGTTAATCTTGGAAGATGGGAAGAGTGATCAGGTTAAACATGCAGGAAGCACATCCATATAGCCACTTTCTGGACCAGTGTCCAGAAAGACACTGGCTGTGGAGCAGCTGCATTACGTTCATAATCGTGTTCGTAATCATGATCATAAGGGTCTTTTCCAACCTAAATGATTCTATGATTCTAAGCCATCCAGTCTTAAATGTACCATTTTTTTGCACCGAGAAAGCAGGACCAGGAGCTATCAGAGAAGCCAGGGTCTCCAGAGATGATCAGGCTAACTCATCCCCCGTGTTGCCTGTTGAAATGGATTACATTTTGTTGATGAGGTGAAATTAAAGCAGGAAGATTTCAAATGTAGTTAAAGCAACAAATCCCCTATAGGATGCTGAAACCACATTAGAATAAACGTTTATTCCAGGTTTATCCCCACAGCCTGCCTCCGACACATACCGCTGTGGGACATCTGCACTGATGTCACCCCATTAGCCCCAGTCCTCCTGCCCCACCTGCACCCTGAGTTGCTCCTTGTCCCTCAGATTTGGGCTGCAAAACTCAAAGGCAAGGATGTGGATCAGAGCTTGGAGGGGATGCGAGGCCCGGGGACACGGGAACAGCTGCTCCTCAAAGGCTCTGGAGGCAGGGAGCTGTGCCATCAGGCACAGCATCCTGCAGAGCCCTTCTTCTCTGCAAAAGAAAGAGGTAATGAAATTTTAATCAGAACTTCCACAAAGTCTACAGAGCTATAAATAAGGGTCTCAGCGTGCTGCTCCACCTACACCTTCACCCTCTTCTCATCTCACACGCGATCGTCTGCAGACCCATCTTGGAGCGTTTCATGGTTTGACTTTCCCCAGGATTTCGAGCCGCCCAATTTACGCTCCTTTGAAGCAAGAGACCTGCTCAATCTCTAATTTATATTTTTTAATCAGGGCACCAAAGTGTGAGAGAGCTCAAGGGAAACATGTCCCTTTTAAAAACAAAGTTATTGCTTTAATAAACATGGGAGGAAGGCAGTAATGGACTAGGGAGCTTCCCCTGGTTAAAAATTTAGTAATCAAGCCCTGCTCTTAATGAAACCGAAGATTAGTCCTACGGAACAGAAACTTGTTTCTTGGCAAGGCAATGACGACTGGTGATGTGAACATGGGGAAATGCAAATGGCACAGCGAAGTCCCACTGGCATGGAGGTTTCTCGCCTATCGGAAGCTGCTTGGGTCTCTCGATAAGACAATTCCCCCTTGGCTACAGGGAGCCCCCGTGGGAGCCAGCCACCCAGGGAGCAGCCTGAACCCTGTGCTCCTGCCCCAGCTGGCTCTGATCCTGGTGAGTGATCTGCAGTGATGGCACAGTGCTTAGCTGGTCAGAGCACTTTGTCCTCATTAACTAATTAATTAGCTGTTATGCAAAGTGTAACTGCAACCTCCACAATTAAGGCAGGCACCCTAAGCTATCATACAGTGCAGGTTCTCAGAGGCACTGCTTTCTTCCTGCCTTTGGGTATCTGCTAACACTGCTCTCTAGGCTTATGGACAGTGGAATTTTGGTAAAAGTTTGCAAGAAGCTGGAATGGTGCCCCTTGCTGAAAGGCAGTGAAACCGTTGGCGAAGGGACACAGGGCCAGGCTGCCTCCCCCACCCGCACCCTGCTGCGTTCCAGCCATGGCTCTGGGGAGCGGCTGACGGAGCGGGTTTGCCATCCAGAGCAGAACGCAGCTGAGGACATTTGTCCATTGCCATGATCCTGGGAATGCTCCCGGTGTCCTTTATGAATGCAGAGTTGCCTCATATCAATCTGGCCATCCCCAGCCCAAAACCAGGGTGCTCTCCTACAGCAGCAATTAGTAGTCTTCTCTCCTTCCTGCCTTCTCTCTTTCGAACAGAAGTCTGCTCATTAAAAATTAAGGAGTGAGCCAACCATTGTGAGCAATAAGAGTACAAGCTAGCAGGCTTTGCCCGAAAGGAAGACGACCAGTCTTTTCTGTTTAACTCGGGCATGTGGTAAAGCTTTCCTCGCTGAGTGATTTAACGTATTGTCCTTTGATTGCTTTCATTATTTATGAAGGTAATATGTATCATCATCATCTGCCTTCCGCTCCTGTCCCTGCTTGCTGGAACTTGCTTTATCAACTGGCCAGTGACCCACCTCAGGTCCTGGACAAACGACACGGCTCTGGGGTTCACTTCAGACCCCGCTCTGCCAGCTCCTGGCCAGCAAAGTGATGCTCGGTGCCTGGCAGTGCATCCTCCACCCCTGCAGCAGTGCTCCTCGGGGAGGGTTTTGCCCCTCTGCAAGCACCGCTGACCCTGGGCTCCAAAAACCCCTGCCAGGGGCGAGGCAGGCAGGAGGCCACGAGCTGCAAAAGGCAACAGCACAAGGGTAGAAAAGAGGAGCTGTGACCCAGGACGTGGGCTTATTCCAGACTTACTGGGGCTCTGGTGGGAGAAACAGGTCCCAGGTCAGATTAAGCAAAACCAGGACTAACTTTCTCCTCCAGTCCCAGGAGCACTCGGTCTGCGGGGCTGTGTCTGCGTGTTGGTAACCGGACTGATCAATGCGCCACACAGGCATGTGCAACCCCACAAGCATTGCTGGGCGGTTCGGGGGCTTACAGAGGGTCAGAAGCAGCTGAAGCAAAGCCATGTCTTGAACTGTTTCTGGTATTTAGGCTGAGCCTGAATGTGACTTCCCTGCAGCTCCCCGTCAAGAGGGAGAATAGCTTCCTGCGCAGCCGGGTTTTGAGGTGGGACTGACATTAAATTATTCATTATGTTCTTTCACTGGGTTTCTAGCTTTGCAACGATGTGGTCATTTCATTTGGGCTTCAGGCGGGTGGCTGGAGTGCCATGCCAGGGGCAGGGGGGCAAGCTGGAGACACTTGGGTTATCGAAGGTTGCCAAGGATGTATTTCAAACCCACCAAACACCCACTTTGGGAGGATGATTGACAGAGAAGACCCCGCCAGTCCTGCAGCCAGAGCCTCATAAAAGAGAAGGTTTGACAAAGCTCGCCCGTTTTTTTAATAACAATGTAAAGTTTAGCGCAAAGCCGGTTCTTGAAAGTAATAGAGGCATTTGCTTAATCCTTTTCTATTCACTGTAATTTAATTTGAAAATAACTTTAAAGCTTCATTTACTCCGTGTTTTCTATCAGTTCTTGGTTGGAGCAAGGTCTCTAGCATGGAGGGACCCGGCTGCTGTAACACAGCAGCGCGCTGAAGGACGAGAATGTTGCTCTGGCCAGGACGCTCTGGCCCTTTTCCTGCTGCCGGCGGCTCATCCTGGCCCTGGGTGGTCCGCCCGAGCTGCCTGGGCGGGTGAAGCACAGCGGTACCCACAGGCTGGCCGGGCTGCTTCCCCCACTGCCCCGGCAGAGCAAACCAAGCGGGTGGGTGCCGTGGTGAGCGCCGGACAAGTGGGGCACGGGGACACGGTGCCGTTTGCAGGTGCTGCCCGGGCGCTGGCTGGGATCCTGCCCGGGACACAGCCATCATCTCCTCCAGTGCAGTTGCATCCTTACCAAGGAAGCATTCTCCTCCTCCTCAGCAGCAGTAATGATTTTAAGAGCTGATTTGTGGGAGCAGTGGGACTAGCGAGCCACTGGCAGCCTGGTGCGAACACAGCCAGTGCCACTGAGGTCATGCCCCACCAGCGTGTGTCCCCTGGGGACGGGGCATTTCAGGGTGCTCGAGGGAGAGGGCAGCGATCCGTCGGTGCACCAGACACCAAGGGTCCTGCCTCTCCCAGAGCTGTGTTTCTGAGCTGCCGGCTGTTTCACAAGCGTGTTACGGCACGGGGGCCGCATCGCTCCTGGCAATGCCGGAGGACTTGCCTACAGGCTGCCGGTGGCCACCGTGGTGCTTGGCCCCCTCCCCACTGCAGCACCGTCTGTCGGCAGTGGGAGACGTCAGAGCAGCCGTGCCGGCACGCGGCGGTGGGCAGCGGGTGGGTGGCTGGGGTCCAGCCGGGCCTGGAGACAGGCAGACTTGCACAGAGGACTTTAATTGCTGCCATTTGCTTTTTGGATGTGATTTATTGCTCCCTGTCTTTTCCCAGTTGGAACAGGAACCAGGGCTTTGGGAAGGGTTTTCAGTGGAGTCTGAGCTTAACCTTGGGGGATTTAAAGTTGCGTTTTTATTTTCCTTTCTCTTGTTATTGGAATAAGTTCCAGAGTAAAATATAAAACATGGTGGGAAGCCTTTCATAGCTGGGCTTTCTCGAATGATGCCCTGTAACTTGGAGAAACAATAGCGACTTGCAAAATGCAGCAATTTCCGTCATGAATTTGAAGGGCGAGGTGCACCGAGATCCTGGTTTCTGGGGTTTAAATTGATTTACAGCGTATTCATAGCAGCTGTCCTGCTCCTCCACTGCCCTCTTTCTCCTTTGTGCTCATAGAAGTATGCACTGGAGATCCCTGCTGTTATTTCTTGATTTTTAATTGTGGTGTAATTTGCTCCCAGAACATACAGACCTGCCTTTTCACACCCTGGCCACGCAGCACAGCTCTCCTGTCCCTCCAAGCCATTTGTGTGTCCTGTGAAAGTCCTCGGTGCCAGGGCAGGCAGCCAGGCTGGGGCAGGGGGAGCAAAGGGGCTTCTCAGCCGCCCTCCCTTCCCCTCCCTTCCCCTCCCTTCCCCACTCTGGCTGGGACCATACGGGACCTGGACTTCGGTGGCTTTAGTGGCACACAGGGGAGGCAGGCAGGTCCCTGCCTCGCCTCCCCGCACCCGTCGCATGGCACTGCCGCACTTGGCGCCAGGTCAAACACGACATGAGCCTCGCTGTACCCTTCTGTTTGCACCTTTCCCTGCAGATGCGTGCCCCTGCTCCTGCAGCACTGCCTGATCAGTTTAGCCACCCCAAATTTTTCGAAGCAGCTCCCCAGCCCTTGCACCCATCTCTGACCCTTGCTTTCTGGGCTACACATGAGTGCAGAAAGCCCTGCCTGCCCGGGGCCGGCTCCTCTGGCCCCTCCACTGCTGCCGTGTCCCCAGCCCCGAGTCCAGCTGGGATGCGGGTGGGTGAGCACGGTTAGTTGGGGCCCGGCATCCCCAGCCAGCAGAGCCAGGGTGGGTGCCACACAGCTCTGCTCGCCCTTGCCAGCAGGCGCAGGGGCACGGACGAGCTCTGCTCTTTGCTCTCAGCTCTTATGGCCGATTTCTGAACATGCCTGTGTCCTGTCTAACTTTGATCTAGGTAATAACTCTGAACTCTCGTTAAATCTCATTTCGTGTTGTGCCTTTCATGGTTCCTTGTCATCTTGTTTATTCTGCTGCACACTTTGAAGTAACTAAGCTGTACGTGCTGCACGTTGTACCTCGCTGCATAGTGGGCTGCAGCGCTGTGGATTAGCATCATTATTTTGTAAGAGCACATTTGCAGAACTACAGTAAGTCTGTCCTAGAACAAAGGAGCCCCAAAACACCCTGAGAAGTGCAAGGGCAGCGGTGGGAGCTGGAGGGGTGGCAGCGGGAGCCTCAGCGCTGGCTGGGTACCCATGCAACCCCACCGGTGACAGTGCATGCTCAGGGGACGCTTGCAGCCTGCGATGCTCGATGCAGCCCCGGTGACTCAGCCATGGGAAAGCTAGTGTTTGGCATCTGGGCTTTTAAAAAACAGCAATAATACCTTTTTGGAAACAGAACCAGTGATACCAGCATCCTTCATTTCTCCTGTTTCTCTGTGCTTGGGTTAGCTAATTAAGCCATCGGGTTGCTAGGAACAGCCTCGTTTCAGGCAATAGGAGTGTGACTGCCCCTTTATTCTGCTTTTCAGCTTCTCACTCCTCTGTTCATATTTAAAGGCATAATTCTCTGTCATATCTTGCTTGGCAGCGTGTCAGGAGCCTGTGCCAGGCAAAGTGGGAAGTGAGACTAAAGGATTTCCTTTACACATTCACTTCTATTTAAAATATTCTTGGTATTCACCAGATGGTTTTGCGTTTGCCCTTGAAAACGCTCCTTGTGCAGAAATCCCTCACCCATCTCTGCCCACCTGGCCTGAATCTCCCCAAAACTGGACATGAGGTCTCACTGTTCTCTGAGTGGCTCCAGCTCTGTGTTCAAGTAGCAGGTGAAACCCGAGGGCAGCATCCCATGGAGTGCACACAACAATGAGACAAATGAAGTAGGAAGGGGTTTTTTTGCCAGACCGGTTAGTATAAAAGGCATTTATTCATCCTTTGTAGTTCATTACAGGTGCAACGAAGCTTTTCTGCTCAGAGTTCAGATGCTTGGGTTTCTTTCTAAAAGTGCTACGAGCTCTTCCATCTAATTTTGGAAAGGAGATATATTCATATTGCTCCTGCTGTGCTTTGTTGTGGCCCAAAAGGATGACAATCTGCTTTCAGAAATTGCAGGCAAAATGCTAGTAAACCCAAATAAAATGATAGTCATTGTAAGGCAGGCAGCACTCGCTGTAGACCCAACGTAGGTGAGCAGTCACTAAGCCCTGCTGCGGTACCGCATGATGCCGGCACACGCCGAGCCGGATCAGCCTCAGGGACGGAGAGTGCTGAAGCCGTTGAAGTGGCTGCACTGTGCTCTGCTCGCTGCCTTGCCAGCCCTGCCTGACGGGGCTGGCTGGGGGGATCGCTGCCGGGCTGAGGTGCAGAGGAGGGTGCTGGCACCCCTGCCTGTGTCCCCGCCACTTGTCCCCAGCTGCCCAGAGCAGCAAGTCCCTGCGAGGCTGGCACACCCTCTCCCGCTGCAATCTCTCCCCTTTGTTTAAGGGTGATTTCTGCCAGGTCATCCTGTTCTCTGACTGCAACACAGTGTGCATGTGATATCACGCTATCCTGCCAGGAAACCCGAGTTGCCTGATGCCGTCATTTGGGTCAGCTCTGCTGGGCAATGGCACACCCATTTGGCATCTGTGTTGTAAAACGTCCCACCGATATCTTGTGCTTACTGCTATGGTGTTCTGCTTTAATGCTTTTGCACTATATATATATATTAGTCCTGCTTTAAGCAGTTTAATGAATCCAGGCCTTTAGGGAGAACTAACAGTGTATTAACACTGCATCTGAAAAATTAAAGGAATAGTCAAGCAAATTTCTTTTTATTGACTTTTAGTGAGCCATTTAATCCAAACATCTCGTTAACTGCAATATAACTATACTATATAATGGGTTTTGCAATAAGAACAATTAGCTTTGCAATTAGCATAAGAGTGAGCACTCTGCAACTGCTGCAATTGGCAATGGGCCTATTAAAAACGTGTCCTGTGGAGAAAAAAATAATAGCGTTTCAGATGGGTAGATTGAAACCGTTTGACTTTAAGCACCAATAATATTTCTTCTATTGATCCAGTGTCCCGGATGATCTAGGGGTGGGGAGGGAAGGTTAGCTGCTCATGGCGAACTTATTTCTCCTCTGTCATCGGCATGGCATCGATCAGCTTGATTTGCGGGGTGAACCATGGAGTCCTGCAGTAATCAGCCCATCCCGTTAATGCTCAGCCTGTTTGACCTCCCGCGGCGGTTACAAGACGGAGTTGCGGGGTGCCTGGGTTGGCAAGCGGCGGCAGCTCTGGCGCGGGGATGGAGCACCCACTGCTGGCACCCTGCTCGCCCTGGGGGGTGCTCCTGGGGGCGTCCAGCCAGCGCAGCCTCCAGCGGGCGCGTGGCTGGGCGGGCTGCACGTCTGAGGGCACGGATAGACATTTCTGCTATAGGATTTTCGTGTCAAAAGGGCGAGTGTCCCTGTGGCTGCCCTTGAGCCCGTTTCTGGGAGAAAATTCACCTGCGATTGTGCTGAAATGCAGGATGAAACGGTGATCCATCACCCGTGTAAGGATCACCTGCCTCTGCCTGGAGCTTCTCCTGCTTAGAAAACTGAAGACAAGATTTGACATCTCAGGCTATTGAATAAATAATAACCATAAAAAATGTCAGCATTTAGGTTTTATTTAAATCTTCTAGCCAACAACACTAACTTAAACTTTATGATGCACCATTACAGCCTCTGAGAGCATTCTGCCTGCCAAACAATATGTTCCATGAAAACTGATATAATCTGCTTGTTATCTGCAGCACCGCCTTGTAGTGGTGCTTTATTGATTTTCTGCACAATCACAGTAAAAAGTCTTTTTTTTCCCCTCTGGTATCTTTTTATGATTCTGGAGGATTTGTTTCCGCTCATCTGTCATTTTTCACCCACTCATATCTTGGCTGTTTTATAATGGTAAAAAAAAAAAAACCAACAACCCACTATTGATTTGCTCAACCACATTAACAAAAATAAAGCTGACAAGGAGTAGAGACGGTGATAACCACCACAAGCTACGTGGACAGACAGACAGACAGACAGCCTCTCAGCAGGGTCGGGCTCCGGAGCAGGAGGCAGGCATTTGCAGCAGCTCTGCCGGGCAGTCCCGGGGGCCATGGGGCAGGTGGCACTGGCTTGGCCCCTTGCTGCCAGGGGAAGGAAGCCCAAACATTTTCTCAATTGCCAGGAACCACCAAAAGCAATGTTTCCCAACAGTTCTTTGAAAGAATTGTCCAAACATTTCCTACAGTTTCATCCAAAAGCACTTTTTTCCTTCTGCTATGCACCCCCATAGCCCATCCTAAAACAATTTACTAAAATGTAAGGTAGGTGTTGAGAACCTGTGTGTTAATGACTGTGTCCTCAGACCGCAGCGAGGAGCTGCTCCACCAACCGGGACTGGCACACCGAGACACAAGCTGCTGGTGGTGTCCAGACCGAGTACCTGAGTGGCTCTGCAGTTTGAAGCTGAAGGACCGTCCTGGTCCTGCCTGGAGGACGGGGCAGTGATGAACCTGCGGACCGGAGCATTTCACTTAGGGGAGGAAAGGGGCTGGGGGGCTTTATATGCTGAGGAGCAGGGCTGGGGGCTGCAACGCGCCTCCTGAATGGCTATTAATAGCTTCAAGAGTGAAAATGAAAGAGCAGAAACCAGTTTCGACATTTTTACTGCCTGTGTAATTAAAAACTAAGCATTCTAGTTGGCAATATATATAATTCCTCCCTGGCAATCAATTTACATTGGAGTAACATACTGGTGACTAAGGGCCAGAGAGGGGGGTGGAAAGCAAGGGGGCACAGATGCCCTCCCCACACCTTGCTCCATTCCAAATTAGCCGCACGGACGGGGCAATGCCGGAGACCCGTCTGGCTCTGCAGAGCCCTTCCTAACACCTTGGGAACAGCAACAGCCCCAGAAACTACATGGCTGAGTGAGAGGAGAAATCAAAGCAAAGCAGCAATGCTGGCATCCTCCAAAGAGCCCCCACTCCTCTCGCACACCGGCAGCTCGGTGGTCCCTTGGTCCCTCGGTCCCTCGCTGGTGTCTTCATGGCAATCGGTCGGTGCCTGCTCACTGCTCCTCCGTGCAGGCAGGTGGCTTTCCGCAACGGACATGGAGATGAGGATTGGGATGAGACAGAAACTGCCAATAAATCAGGGAAAGTCAAGAAACAGGAAAAATAAACAGCTTGAGTTTGGGGTCGGTCTCCCCTGTGCTTGGAAATCCATTTAAATATTTAATTCTGCCTGCTCATTGGAGAGAGCGGCCGGTTGTTCCCCCAGCGAAGCGCAGGCGTGCGGGCAGCCAGGGCAGCAGAGGGACTGCGCCGCCGCCAGGTACCTCCTTGGCACAAAGCTGGTGCCTCCCAACAGAGGCTCGCTGCCAGCCACTGCCCGTCGCACAGGCTGTGCTGGTGGCAAACGCTCCCTGCTAACCCGGCAGCAGGATTTCTTCAGCTCTTGTAGCCCAGATGCAATATTCCTGAGCTCAGACTTCAGGAGAGGTTTGTTAACTGAGAGGGGCTGTTTGCCCCGTGTGCCTGTTAGCTTTGTTTGCTGCCACTGAATCTTCAAATAATTATCTAAAAATTGTTTCATTTCTATGCTTCAGGGGCATTTTTTGTTGGTTTTTTCCTCAATAACTGATGTTTTTACTTTAATTAAGCAGCTTGCATGAGACTGTGGTGAAACAACATAGACAATGCAAACTGCCCTGCCAGACATAGAACAGCCAGCTCCTCTCCTGCATCCCCTCTCCCTGGGAGGCGTTGGACGCATCCCTCCCACGGCAGGACATTACGTGCTGGAGGACAGAGCGGTGAGGAGGAGCGCGGTGGGGAGGCACTGGCACGCGAAGGAGGAATCAGGTCTCTCCTGAGGCAGGTCTGTCACTGACGGCTGGGTCTCTGCCTCCTCTGAACTGCCACACGTCCCAGGACAGGACACGGATCTCTCGGAGCTGCCACTCTCGGGGACCAGGGAAGGGTTGCAGTTCTCAGGGAGGAAACAGGGGTATGAGGGGAGCCAGTGAGTGATGTGGAGGTGTCACAGCGGTGGCTGCAATTCAGCCATCGGATGTTTTAACCCGTCCTTCCCGTGTGGGTGAGTGTCCTCCGTGCTCGCACATGCGCGCTGCTCGGGGAGCTGGAGCCCAGGGCCCCCCACGCCGCTGCCCTCCTTCCTCGTGACACACTCAATCTCCAGCAATAATCTAAAGTCAATTTGCTATAACAATTGAGAATATTCCCTTTTGATGAATGCCTGCTTGCCTTTAATTTGTTATAAGATGATGAGACTTAAAGGAAACGTTCAGCTGTCGGGAAAGTGCGCTCTTAAGACACTTAAATGTGAACTTTGGTATCATTTACTAAGTCATTTCCCAGGGACTCTCTTCTAACTCCCAGCATTGTCAGTGCTGGATCTTCTGTCTCTCTCACATTTTCTAATGCAGCAGGCTGAATATTTTACATTTAGGAAGCCTACCTGTGCCTTGGTGAGATTTAGATGCTTTGAAATGTCATTTGCCATATGTTGCCATTATTATTATGAACTGCATTCAAATGAAGAGCTTTTTCTCCCAGATCTGTAGCGCCAGACCTTTACACTTCACAGAATGCCAAAAGAGCCCCTCGCTTAAATGCCAGTAATAATCCCATCCCTGCCCAACGAGGCACCTCCTTCATTTTAAGCATCTGAGTTGGTCCCTTTGAGATCAGGTCGTGGATTCAGCCAGGGCCGGTAGCGCATCTCCAGCAGCACCCGCCAGGTCAGGGTCCCAGCGTGGCGTTGGGGGGTCCCGGGCTGGCAGGCTGGGTAAAGGCAGCAAAGTCGTTCATCTCAGCTTAAGGCCCTCCTTGTACTCAAGCAAACCCATCCAGTTCCCAGCGTTCTCCTCCGTAGCGGAGAGGCTCCCTCAGGGAGAATTCAGTCTTTGTAACCCAGAAAGAGGGTATTTTTCTCTGCAACATCATGTGTTTGTAGGTCTGATTTACTGTCCTCCCTGCCCTGTCCCCTGGGATCTGCACTGTGCCTGGCCCAGCTCACGGCATCAGCTGAGGAAACCTGGCGATGCCAGGCTGAAAAGGGGCTGGGCTGGAACCTGCCGGAGTTTTGAGACTCTTTCATCCACCTCTGCCTATCAGAAACTTCGAACCATCAGAGTAAAACAGTGTCACAGGGGGAGGAGGCTGAACTAAAGTACAGAGGAGCGAGCAGAAGAAAACCCTGCAGGAGAAGGGAGGGGAGAGCTGCCGGCACCCTGCCTGTGCGGACCTGAGGGGGTTTCCCTCCCCTGGCTGAGGTCTCTACATCTCTGAGAAGAGCAGAAATTCAGACAGGCTGTTCATTCACAGGAGAGGACAGTAAAGACTGCAGCTGTCTGGTAGACAGCAAGACCCTTGGCTTGGTCATCTCCTGGCACAAGGGTGTCCCGGCGCTGCAGCACTGAGGCAGTACCAACGTGCAGCTACGTAAGTGTGCAGCAGCATGAGAGCATCAGCAAGGTGCAACACTCTCTGCTTTTGCAGGGAAGCTGGAGCACAATGCCAGGTCCCAAAACTGGGATGGTGTCGTGGTTTAACCCCAGCCGGCAACTAGGCTCCACGCAGCCGCTCGCTCACCCCCCCCCGGCAGGATGGGGGAGAGAATTGGAAGGGTAAAAGTGAGAAAACTCGTGGGTTGAGATAAAGACAGTTTAATAGGTAAAGCAAAAGCCGTGCACAAGCAAAGCAAAACAAGGAATTCGTTCCCTCCTTCCCACCGGCAGGCAGGTGTTCAGCCATCTCCAGAAAAGCAGGGCTCCATCATGTGTAACGGTTACTTGGGAAGACAAACACCATCACTCCGAACATGCCACCCTTCCTTCTTCTTCCCCCTGCTTTATATACTGAGCGTGACGCCATATGGTGTGGGCTATCCCTTGGGTCAGCTGGGGTCAGCTGTCCCGGCCGTGTCCCCTCCCAGCTTCTTGTGCCCCCCCAGCCTCCTCGCTGGTGGGGTGGGGTGAGAGGCAGAAAAGGCCTTCACTCTGTGCAAGTGCTGCTCAGCAGCAACGAAAACATCCCTCTGTTATCAACACTGTTTCCAGCACAAATCCAAAACACAGCCCCATACTAGCTGCTATGGAGAAAATTAACTCTACCCCAGCCAAAACCAGCACAGATGGTTTTTCTGCTCATCCCCCACAACTTTGCTTCTACTTTCCTTTAAAGAAGGCAAGGATACAAAGGGGGGAAAAATCTCTTTGCATTTCTGAGAGTTATGAAATAATCATGCAGTGTTTCCCTTCATCACTACTAATCACAAGAGCAAGCTCTCACAAAGAATTAGTTTGCACCAAACCTTTCGTAAATCTCTGAAGCCACAGATGAGAGATCACAGAACTGAAGATTATGACTTCTAAGTTCAATTCATTACTTCAAATTAACATCAAACTACACAGCCTTGTAAGCAGAGCTCTCACGTGCAGGACAGCCCCTGACCTGAGCAGTTAGCTGTTCAAACCAAGCGGCTCACATTGGATTGGTCAGAGCAGGTTTGGAGGAGAGCAAGGCTAGAGAGGAGCAGTTCATATTGGCTCGCATTCAAAATAGTCTCTTCTCTCCTGCTAGAACGTATCATTGCATTATTAGGCAAAATAGATTTTAGCATTGATTTATCATCTCCTTTGGAAAGACATTTTGCTGTGGTGTTCCATTTAAACTGAGCTTAACAGCCTGTGCATGGGAGCTGTGTCACTCCAGCATGGCCGTGCATTGTGAGCTGGGTGGCGAGAGAGGAAGGAAACCTGCTGTTAAAGCTTCAGTGGTGCATGTTCTTGTCTCCCTGACAGGAGCAGAAAAGGGGCAGGCAGATTCTGGATACTGTTATTATTATTTGCACCTATCAAGAAAAATTGTGTTGCAACCTGAAGACATCAGAGGAAGGAGCTGCTGACAGGGATGGTGGCTCCCGCTCCCCTGCTCCTGGGGGAAAATGTATGAATAAATTATTACGACTCCAAGAGCAATGGAAACTTCAGAAATAATTTCTGAACCTGATGACTGTGAAATTTCAATAATATCACTGCGGGGTGCTGGAAGGAATCAGGGCAGTGGGAAACCCAAAGCTGGGCCACCACGTTTCCTGCAGGACGGCTGCACAGGGATGTGCTTATGAGAGCTGGGGGGGAAGAGGGAGATCTAAGCCCTGGCGTTAGTGAAGAAGTACGTGGTCCTGACTCAGTCCAGACAAGGCAGGGAAACGGAGGTTCCCAGGTACCCAGAGGGTCTCTCTGTCTGGTTTGGGAAAACTCAGGGCAGAATTTACATAAGGATCCCAAGGCCAGGTTGTTTCCATGTTGCTTGTTCACTTGGCTTCACAGTATTGAATCCTGGAGAAATTCTCCTTGTGATGCTCCCCAGTGGAAGAACATCCCCAGTGCAGCACCTTCACCCACTGCCGTGGAGCAGCTGGAATAAGAGCGCTTAGGAGAGCTCAGAGGACCAGGGAGACAGAGTCTCTAATTACCTTTACTCATTTATGCATGAATCAGACGTGAACTATCAGGTCTCTTCAAAAGCCCTTTCTTAAACTGCAGCAGCCCTGAAGGTGCCTCCTCCGAGCCCACGCCTGTCGGGGGCCGAGGCTTTGCATGGAGGCGTCACTCTGCCTCCGGCAGCCGAGGTGGCACGCTGGCGATCCTTCGTGCCCAGTCCAACGCCAGAGGCTGCAAAAGGAGCCGGAGAGAGGCCCAGGCTGTCACCCACCAGCGGGACGCTTGGTGCCACAGAGCCTGCCAGGACGACCGTGGTCCTGCCAGAAGCACCGCTGTCCCTCCAGCCCATCTCAAGGGGCGAGAGGGGAGCATGCTGAGGACACGGCCGCCTCCAGCAGCCTGGGGACACGCCGCAGAGCGCGCTCTGCCCGCCTCCCTGTGCCGAGAGCCCGTCTGCGGAGGCAGCTCATCACTCAACACACAATCCAGATTTATTTATATGTGCACAACAGAGGGAAATGGCTTTGGTGCCGGGATCAATCCTTCAATCTAATGCCTCTCACTCCATTGTAACTGTATTTTGTGACCTTCTCAGAGATTTTCAGGTTTTTCACTTGAAGGAGCAAGAGCTGTGGAGAGAAGGACGTAAGAATAAAGGAAAGAGCTCTCTGGTTTCCATTCAACACAGAATGACCTGGGCAGGAAAGGAAAACTCATGAGTTATGATGATACACAGTTTAGGTCTTTGCTGCACCCAGTAATGCTCTGTGTTATGGCTTTGTGGTTTTTTAATACAGAGGTCACCTACTTGAGCAACTTCTGCTGCTCATGCAATCCCCCCGCCAACGCGCCGCTGTCGCTTCAGCCTCTGCGCGACGGGAGAAGGGCTGACGCCTCTGCCAGGCACAGCCAGAGCTCCTTCGCCACATTTTCAAGGGGATTTGTCGATGGCAGATGGAGACCATCGGGGTGCAGGAGGGTTGGGCGAAGGATCCTGGCCCCTCCAGACCACGTTCACCAAAAGGTCTTTCGGAAGGAGCCTCCCAGGCAGCCACTGCAGGCAGGGAGGCCGCCGTGGCTCTTCGCTGCTCTGCTCCGGTGTGCTCGCTCAGCCTGAACTGAAGGCCAAGACAGTTCAGGGATTGCCCAGCCCTTCCTCTGTGCATTCAATCAAGTGATGCTCCAGTGAGCCAGAAAGTGAACCGCAAAAGCCATTAGATCTCAGCAACGACACAACCAGACTCATTGCTCTCAGCCCACAGACAGTGCTGTCTCCCCGGACAGACCCATGGCTTCCTCTCCCAGTCTTGCTTTCATCCATTTTTCATTGTCCTGGCAGTGCTGGGACGCAGCCGCAACGCAGCCGCCCCAGGAGCATGGCTGGTGCGGGTTTTTCCATCTTGGTTTTTAAGCAGACTGATGTGGGAAGGGTGCACGTGGCCTCCTGCCCTGGGCACAAGCCAGCCTCTAGGCAGGGAATATTTCCAGGCAGGCTCCTGGTCCATGCCCTGGGCGGGGGTACCAAGGGCCGGGCTGGACGGCTCCCAGGGCTGGTCCCCGAGCGCCGCCTCCTCCCCCAGAGCTCTCACCCACCGCAGCGGGGCCGAGCCCAGGTGTGTCCAGCAGCACCGAGCGGCTGGGAGGGCAGCGGGGGTTTGGGAGCTGAATCCCCCGCTCCCCCTGCCTGCTTGCACAAGGGCACGTGTCCCCACAGCAGCGGTACAGTAACAGTCCATTAATTATGCCATTTAATTAGATAACAAATATTCATATTTCAGTAATGACTCTGCTGCTCATTCTGCATTTAGCTCCTCGTGCTGCAGTGACGCAGCCTTTACCCGTTCGCTCGCTCCTAATGAACAACCACTTAGAATTTTAGAAAGTGGAGGATATCTTTCTGAGTTAATTAGCTTGAAATTAGCTTAATCACAGCTCATTTAAACTTATCTAAACAACAGCACGAGGAACTCTAGGAAAACTTGGGCTCAGCCTTACTCAGCCTTCCACCCAGAGATCCTGGCTGGCCAGGGATGCCGAGCACTGCGCTGCGGTCCAGCCCCACGCCGGCTCCACTGCTACTGCCCTGACCCGGCCACGTGCAGCACCAGACCTCGGTCTCCCTGTCTGGACGCTGTGGCCATGCTCCGAGGTGGCTCGGCACCGTAACGGCCCCATCTCCCCTCGCTCCTCAGCCGGGACTGGGAACCACAGCACCTTCAGTGGCTCCTCTTATCGCCCTCGCAGTGTGGGGAAGGGGGGTCCCTGCGCTCAGCCTGGCCAACGTGCCGCTGCAGGCTGCTGAAACAGCAGCACCCCAAGTGCTGCCAAGCGCTGCAGCTGCCCAGGGCCGGGACATGGAAACCATCAGCGCTGCCACGGCGAGCCCGTCCTCAGCACTTAGCAGGTGGCAAATGGAGTGGCTTGGTACCTCCGCCTGCCCCTCCACATGAGCCAGGCAACGGGCACTTCGGAGGTCAGCCCTGATGCTGCCTGTCTCAGCACCTCGCCAGTGCTCCCTGGTAATTAGAAAAGCTGGCATAACCAGTAAGACATGATATAATTTAGACTGTCACTGCTGCCACAATTAAGCATGCTATTCCTCATCCTGCTATCTCCAAATGAAGGCGTAAGGAGCAATAAACACCCCTGCAAGGTCACGCTCCCGCAGACTGCTGCCCGTGTCCGGCAGAGCCACAGAGCTGCCCTGCACTGCGAGCTGGGATATTTCATTTCAGTTCTCTAATCACCGTAATCACTGTGATGGCACCAGAGTGAGGCAGTGCCTTGCATGGCACAGGGCCACGAGCTAAGGGAAGCACAGAGCAAGGTGCCTGCTGCCAACAGCTGAAGTCAAATGAAGATACCGCCTTGCTCTTCAAAAGTGGCAGAGCAGCAACTGGCAGCTGCCTTCCCATGCAGCCCGGTCCCCGGCCACCTCGGGCTCCAGGCGACCACAACACCTGTGAGCTGGGGAAAGGTCCCTCCATCTCCCGTGTCCTCAGCGATACGTCCTGAACCAGGGCACTGGGACCCTGGCACCCAGACAGGGGGCTGCAACACCCAAGTCCTGACCCTAGACAGGATATTTGAACACTTAAATAAACAGCAGGAAGGCTCCTTCCAGAGCACACACAGACCTGCTGCCGGTATCGATGCCAGTGCAGGGCAGAAAAGGCAGGGGAAAGCTGGGGACTGCAGCAGGGTGGGGAGGATTATTCTCATTACCCGGGACTGAGTCACCAAGAGAGCCTGGGGAGGGACAGGGACCCCACAGGGTGTGGGGGAGGACACGGGCTGGGAAGAGCCCCCAGGAGAAGAGCCCTGGCGCTGGGAGGGGGCAGCTACCCACACTGGGTTGCCTGCACCAAAAGAGAGCCCCCGGCTCGAGCGTAAACCAGAGATGGCTTTCATTAATATGTTGTTTTCTTTGTAACTCAGTTCCCAGTTCTGTAATCGCTCGTGATCTGCCAGAGACGTATTTACTGCACCTGCTGCAGCTGCGGACAAGTAATTTCACTGCCTGTCTAACTGTGATGAGCCTGAAGACAGTCGTCCCTGGCTCAGCTTTATAAAAAATGACTGTAACTCTTAACACCTAATTTTTTCCACTTCCCTTTGTCTTAGGAGCCCTCCCTTGGAAGGGTTAACACTACCAGGACTCAAGCCTCACTGCTCCCCATCAAGGTGAGGGACAGCTTTTGCTACTGTCCTTTAACAAGCATTTTGGGTGTTGGGGGGGGGGGAGAACATCATTCTCCTAAAACCAAAAATGATTGTCTCTTCTAAAGATAAAAACAAAGCTGGATTCCCTGCTTTTGAAATACAAGCTGGGCTTATGCATCAGGGTACTCCGAGCAAGCTCCATCTGTCTCGGCCAGCAGAAGTGACGGTGTTCAGCAGAACGTCTTGTTGGCTGTGAAGGGATGCACGTGAACAGTGGCTGCAGTTAGATGTCACCTCAGCTTCCCTGCTTCAGTCCTCAAGTCCTCCCTGTTCCTCATGTGAGATGTTTCAATCCTTCTCACCGGTTGCACACAGTCCACAGATATGAGAAGCCTATTACGCTGTTCTGTGTCAGATTGATTTGAATATTAATTGTATGTATGTGACCTGTTGACTTCAGCTCACGCAGAATCCACCCTGCAATTAGTTTACTTAACTGCTCTGTCTCCTGCAATAGCTGTCAAGAATAATGAATTAACCCTGAATTTGATCCTGAACAGAGAAACTTCACACTGGAACAAGTTTATTATTTCATGTGCTTTTCAGAGTTCTTGAACTCGATGTTAAGATCTAATCAATTGAACATCTGGGTCTCCTGGAGGCTGAGGCAGGATCATACAATATTTACATCAATATTCTGAGATCAAAGACAGCTACGAGTCTTGGAAAAAACCTCCATGCAGAGGGATAAAACGGAGCAGAGGAAATCAGAGCTGAAGTCCGGGTCCTGCCCTGTCCCGTCCAGGCAGCGCCTGGCTAGGGGAGGACACGAAGAGGACCCTCAGTGCCGCGGGGGGACCGCTGGGACGTGGGTACCGTCAAGAGGGCACATGGGAGGCAGCAGTATTTTCTTTCTTCAAAAAGCAGAGAACATTGCCAGCACAGCTCCTGAAGAAAAGTTCCTATTGATATCAACGTTTGGTGTTGGCAGCTGTATTACTAGAGGCCTTCTCTCGCCTACAGCTGAGCAAATGTTCCTGCCCCAAGGACTGGGCAGCGCTGCCTTCCCGGGGGGCCGTGCGGCAGGGGGGCAGGCAGCCTTTGAATGCCCAGTCTGTTGTTTGGTAAGGAACATGTATGGCAGGTTCTGATGCTGCTTCCACAGAGCTCTGCAGTCCTGGTGAGTTGGTGAGGTCTGGGCTCACCTGCCAGGGATTCTGCGTTTTACACAAGTTCAGGACGTCTCGGCCTGGACATGCTGGCGAGTGGTCAGGAGAGCGCAGGGCCGGGGAGGTGCGGGAAGGGATCCAGTTGATCCTGGGATCTGCTTGGCCCAGTGCTGGGAGCGATGGCACACCTTGGGAGTTTGTTCACTCCTGTGCTCCCTCCCCAAAACTGCCACATTTCTAATCTGCTCTTAACTTCAAAGAGGAAGGAAGACCCTTTAACGCCAAATTTCAGCTTGCAGAGCAAGTTCTGCAGCAAATTCCCTTGCGAGCGCCTGAGAGCTGCGTGGTAGCAGGAGATGCTGATGGCAGTGCCAGCCTGGCTGCCGTTGTAAATACGGAGGAGAGCAGAGAAAGGTGAAAGCCGAAACCCTCGGAGGGCTCATTAGCAGGAAGCATCCTGCAACTGATGCCTTATGGTTGTCGAACCCAGGTCTACTCAAGCATTCAACCCAAAGCACAGAGAAATGTGTACCCTGCACGCGAAGGGGAGCACCATGGACGGGCTGAGCCAGGGAGATGCAATTACCTCCAACAAGAGAGGTCTGGGCTGTAGTTTTTACCCGAGCATACGCTGAGCTGTGCCAGCAGCCTGCTGCCTGTCTCCTCGCTGCAGAGATGGAAAACTACCTGTCCGTACCCACCGCAGAGCAGGGGCTGGGGATCTTCCTGCCTTTCATCACAAAAGCATTTCTACCTCCTTCCTGCTCCCCTCCTGAACGGCACCCAAGGGAAAAAGAAATTCAGGTGCAGCCGTCTTGGTGCATGGGTCACAGACCTGTGTGCACATGAGTTGTTTGTGTTCGCTGGGTCAGAAAATAGCTCTCCCAGCCCCTCGCACGTCTCTCCTGCGTGGTGCTGCCATGTGGTGCTGCGGGAGCGGGTGGGAGTTTGGGACCAGCCCTCGCCATGCTGCAGCTCCGGCAGCGGGGGGGTGCCCGCTCCTGGGACAGGGCATGTGCTCCCCTCCGAGGGAACGGGCTGTGCCCGAAGACAGTGGCAGCGCAGAGGCTGGACGTGTTTTATTCTGCCATGCACATTTGTTGCTAATGGAATCAGAGGTGGAGTCCGGGAGGCCCCTGTTCGCAGCCTTCTTACGCAGGGCTGAGGTATGTTCAGCTGGAGGATGATGGGCAGCTCACCCAGGTAGCTCTCTAATTGCAGGTTTGCTGCATGAATGGATTATTTCCACCACACTGGTCCTTAACAGAAGCAGCTCACTTCAGGGACACTCTTACTTCCCGTATCATGAAAAATTTAAGTACTATTTAGGGCGTATTTTACCACTCTCATATTTGTGCCACTCTCATTAGCAATAGGAGGAAGTGGTGTGCTGCACTTGGAGTGGAAGTGACTCCTGTGTTTTTAAATCAGACACAATATAGAAATACTTCAGGGCTCCTTCAGAAGAGAAATAAACACCGCTCTAACCACTGCAGTGAGATACCCAGTCCCTCTGGCTTAGTCATTTAGTCTGCAGTTAGCAACAAGGTGAATTTTAATTCCAGACCATTTTTTTCAGTCCTGCTGCTCTTTGCGTGTGTGCTGCTTTTCTAATAACAATGCAAGCCATATGGTGCCTCCAGCACTGGGACTGCAGCCATGGGGTAACAGATGCAAAATGGCCCAAGACAATAGATTTAAAAGTTTGCCTTCTCACTTTTGAAGAGTTAGGAGAGCTACCAAATGCAACAACATGAAATATTCAGCAAATAAAACATGTCTGGAGTACATAAAGGCGAGCCCTTCTGGAAATGATTTCTTCTGGGGACCCTTTCTAGGACACTTCAGAGGCACGGCTCCAGAAACCACGTCTGCAGGACGCTAAGCAATAGGGGCTGCCCAAGAGCAGCTAAAAGCTCCCTCATGGATCCTTTTAGGAACTGCCCTAAAAACATCTGTCAGAGCTGGGCTGGACAGGGCCTGGAGCAGGGAGAGGGGTGAGATGGCACCCTGGGGTCCTTCCCTTCCCTTCCCTTCCCTTCCCTTCCCTTCCCTTCCCTTCCCTTCCCTTCCCTGATTTTGAAATTCCGGGACTCTCTCTTGCATTTTCCCACCCAGAAGCTGGCCCTGCCTGTGACACGCGACTGGGCTCCGCAGAGTCCTGCCTTATCCAGGCAGGCAAGTCCCATTTTCCAAGAACTTCCACTGGCTCAAAATAATAGAAACAAAATGAAAATAAGGCTTTAGGGATAACTCTTCCAGCTCCTGCAAAGGGCAGAAAGTTGGTAGAGAACAAGGCAAAACGGTTCCCAACCTGTGTCAACACTCAGCTGAGACCTCACCGGAGCTTGGCTTCGCCTCCTGCTCTTGCTCGGAGGCTGCTTCCCAGCCTTCTTGGCTTGCTCCTGCCAAAGGGAAAGGAGGGAACTTGGAAAGCAAAAGTGGACGTGCTCCCTGGGCCGGCATGCCGAAGGAAGCTCTTGAGGATGGTCTGCTCAGGTTCATTGCTTTCAGTGCACGGCCTGAGCTGTGCAGAGCTAATACTGCTCATTAGCAAAGACATTAAAACATGAGTTACAAATGACTGCGGAGTTCCACAAATGTCGCTTCCATCGAACTGTTATTCCTTTATTGATTTGTATTAAACCAGTAGATAAATACTTAATCTGAACAGCAACAGCGCTCTCATCATAAAGTGAATTAGTGTTTAAAGTGTGTCTGGCTCATTAGCAGACTTACTGCACTTTGTCACTGTTTCCAGGACTGCCAGCCAAACCTTTTAATTATATGCATCCTCAGTAAAGTTAATCAGCTGAGCTCCCCCAGGCTGCAGAAGCGGGCAGAGTTGCAGCAGAGCCACAACCCGCCTCTCCCGGCCCCTCCAGCTCAGGGTTTCCTCAGGGAGCACAAAAGGCTGGGGGACACAGCCCCTCTGTCCCCTCAGCCGCCTCAGGCCCCGGAGCCAGCTCTGCGGGCAGGGGAGCGCTGCCAGGTCACGGCCCAAGATTTTGGGGGTGCCTGGGGGCTCGGGGGCCAGGGCGAGCTCTGCCTCCCCCTCCGTTGCAGGCTGCTGTTCGGCTGGTCACCCTCAGTCCCACGCTGGTTTTTTCCAGCTCTGCTGCCACAGGCACTGTTATTTGGCAGCTGCCGCAGGGCTGGTGGCTTCGACCCCTCCAACCTGTGCTCCGTGCAGACAATCGTGGCAGATTGCCACTCATGCCCGAAACTGTGCAGCCACGATTATTCCCAATAGCCAGAAAATGAGAACGGGAGCAGCCCGACAGGCCTCGGTGGTGCTGGCGCTTCACGCCAGTGAGAAACAGTCGGACCTACAACTTTTTGTATTTAAATGACTCAAGAGTGGAGGCGAGTTTGGGAGATGAAGCTGAAACTCCCTCGCATCCCCCAAACCCTCTTCTCTTGCTTGTCTTTCCCTCAACTTTCTGCAGCAAGACGGCAAAAGCGCCTTGCCACCCGTCACAGACCTGGGAAATTGTGGGTGCACCTGCCCCTCATGGGGGTCTCTGCCCCGCCATTTTACGTTTGGCATACTGAAAAACTACTAATCTTACAGTCCGTTCATATTTAGCCCCAAATTGCCAGTTTATATATAAACAAACTTATTTTTAAAAGCCCTGAGGCCAAGGCACACATTCTTTCAACATTTTTCCTTAAAGAGATAAAATCTTTTTTCCAGTGTTTTTCAAACGCCATGAAATTCAAATCAATAACTTGAAAATGAAATTGCCCTCAAACTGATTATAAACAAAAATTAACCCAGCCAGACTGCTTGCCTTCGAAATATTGCCTGGGCCCTTTGTCAGTAATTAGCCGTAACGAAGTGCGAGATGCCAATATAAGGAAATGGCCAGGGAGCAGCCTTCTTGCTTTGTTTTGTTTTGCAGCTTCTCCTTTCCATCCATCCCTGGATGGATTTATGGCCTCTCACCAAAGCGGGGCATCTCTAGCCGGGGCTGCATGGGAATGGGACACCGAGGCAGTGGCACTGGCTTCCCCCACATCACCTCTCTGCTCCTGCCCTCCCGCCCCACCACCACGGCTTCTCCTGCACCCTGTGTCACCCAGGGGCCCGCCGGTGCCCGCACACTCCGTCCGCGGGGCAAACGCAGGGTGCAGGGAGCAGGGCTGGGGCTGCGCCGGGGCCCAGACGCCTCCTGCACCCGGGCAGTGCTGCCGGCGGCTGCATTCGCTCGCCCCAAGGCGCAGGCATCGCCGCAGCAGTTCGTATAGGAACGAGGCCCCTGAGNCCCTTCCCTTCCCTTCCCTTCCCTTCCCTTCCCTGATTTTGAAATTCCGGGACTCTCTCTTGCATTTTCCCACCCAGAAGCTGGCCCTGCCTGTGACACGCGACTGGGCTCCGCAGAGTCCTGCCTTATCCAGGCAGGCAAGTCCCATTTTCCAAGAACTTCCACTGGCTCAAAATAATAGAAACAAAATGAAAATAAGGCTTTAGGGATAACTCTTCCAGCTCCTGCAAAGGGCAGAAAGTTGGTAGAGAACAAGGCAAAACGGTTCCCAACCTGTGTCAACACTCAGCTGAGACCTCACCGGAGCTTGGCTTCGCCTCCTGCTCTTGCTCGGAGGCTGCTTCCCAGCCTTCTTGGCTTGCTCCTGCCAAAGGGAAAGGAGGGAACTTGGAAAGCAAAAGTGGACGTGCTCCCTGGGCCGGCATGCCAAAGGAAGCTCTTGAGGATGGTCTGCTCAGGTTCATTGCTTTCAGTGCACGGCCTGAGCTGTGCAGAGCTAATACTGCTCATTAGCAAAGACATTAAAACATGAGTTACAAATGACTGCGGAGTTCCACAAATGTCGCTTCCATCGAACTGTTATTCCTTTATTGATTTGTATTAAACCAGTAGATAAATACTTAATCTGAACAGCAACAGCGCTCTCATCATAAAGTGAATTAGTGTTTAAAGTGTGTCTGGCTCATTAGCAGACTTACTGCACTTTGTCACTGTTTCCAGGACTGCCAGCCAAACCTTTTAATTATATGCATCCTCAGTAAAGTTAATCAGCTGAGCTCCCCCAGGCTGCAGAAGCGGGCAGAGTTGCAGCAGAGCCACAACCCGCCTCTCCCGGCCCCTCCAGCTCAGGGTTTCCTCAGGGAGCACAAAAGGCTGGGGGACACAGCCCCTCTGTCCCCTCAGCCGCCTCAGGCCCCGGAGCCAGCTCTGCGGGCAGGGGAGCGCTGCCAGGTCACGGCCCAAGATTTTGGGGGTGCCTGGGGGCTCGGGGGCCAGGGCGAGCTCTGCCTCCCCCTCCGTTGCAGGCTGCTGTTCGGCTGGTCACCCTCAGTCCCACGCTGGTTTTTTCCAGCTCTGCTGCCACAGGCACTGTTATTTGGCAGCTGCCGCAGGGCTGGTGGCTTCGACCCCTCCAACCTGTGCTCCGTGCAGACAATCGTGGCAGATTGCCACTCATGCCCGAAACTGTGCAGCCACGATTATTCCCAATAGCCAGAAAATGAGAACGGGAGCAGCCCGACAGGCCTCGGTGGTGCTGGCGCTTCACGCCAGTGAGAAACAGTCGGACCTACAACTTTTTGTATTTAAATGACTCAAGAGTGGAGGCGAGTTTGGGAGATGAAGCTGAAACTCCCTCGCATCCCCCAAACCCTCTTCTCTTGCTTGTCTTTCCCTCAACTTTCTGCAGCAAGACGGCAAAAGCGCCTTGCCACCCGTCACAGACCTGGGAAATTGTGGGTGCACCTGCCCCTCATGGGGGTCTCTGCCCCGCCATTTTACGTTTGGCATACTGAAAAACTACTAATCTTACAGTCCGTTCATATTTAGCCCCAAATTGCCAGTTTATATATAAACAAACTTATTTTTAAAAGCCCTGAGGCCAAGGCACACATTCTTTCAACATTTTTCCTTAAAGAGATAAAATCTTTTTTCCAGTGTTTTTCAAACGCCATGAAATTCAAATCAATAACTTGAAAATGAAATTGCCCTCAAACTGATTATAAACAAAAATTAACCCAGCCAGACTGCTTGCCTTCGAAATATTGCCTGGGCCCTTTGTCAGTAATTAGCCGTAACGAAGTGCGAGATGCCAATATAAGGAAATGGCCAGGGAGCAGCCTTCTTGCTTTGTTTTGTTTTGCAGCTTCTCCTTTCCATCCATCCCTGGATGGATTTATGGCCTCTCACCAAAGCGGGGCATCTCTAGCCGGGGCTGCATGGGAATGGGACACCGAGGCAGTGGCACTGGCTTCCCCCACATCACCTCTCTGCTCCTGCCCTCCCGCCCCACCACCACGGCTTCTCCTGCACCCTGTGTCACCCAGGGGCCCGCCGGTGCCCGCACACTCCGTCCGCGGGGCAAACGCAGGGTGCAGGGAGCAGGGCTGGGGCTGCGCCGGGGCCCAGACGCCTCCTGCACCCGGGCAGTGCTGCCGGCGGCTGCATTCGCTCGCCCCAAGGCGCAGGCATCGCCGCAGCAGTTCGTATAGGAACGAGACCCCTGAGGCTCCCTTCTGTGGGCTCTTTGGGCACGGAGCAGAGGCACCCTGGGGAGGCGAGAGCAGGGGGAGCTGCAGGGACAGGGCTCCCACCCCTCTGCCTGCACGAACCCGCTCCTGCGCCCGGGGCCCAGCGGGCACAGAGCCCCACGGTTTGGGCCAGGCAGGGTGTCAGTCGCCCTCATGCAACGGAAGCCCCGGGGTGACAGCAGGCTGTCCCGGGGAGGCTGCGCCGGGGTGCTGGGGCACAGGTGCCGTCCGGCTCCCCGCCAGCGGCTCTGCGGAGGGATGCCCCCAGCACACCGAGCCGCTCCCCTGCTGCCCCTCCACTCCTGTGGATCAAATTCCTGTGCGGCACCGGGGGCTGGCACCAGGCTGCTGGCGGAGGTGGTGTGGGAATGGCTCAGGGCTGGCAGAAAGGCCACGGTAAGGAGGCAGGAGAATTGTAAGTAGTTTAAAAAGGTAATGAAGACTTTGGACAACTTTCTTATTACAGGTGGGAACTAATATTGATAATGTTCTTCCTGGGCTATTCTCATGTGAAAGGAGTTGCTGCAGAAAAGCAACTGAACAGCATATTAAAAAAATCCATTGTCACCCCCTTTCACGTGCCATCTCCCTTCCCAGGGCACCTCCTCTCCTTCCTTCACCTATCGACAAACAAACAGTTTGGCTCTAATTACGTAGGACAAGCATTAAAGTCAGGAGCTGCGAGACCAGCGAGATGGATGGGCGGGATGTTCCTCCGCACCCCAGCGTTGTGTCCCGCCGCACGGGGCGGGGAACGGTCTGGGCTGATTTACTTTAGATTTGAGCTGGGAGTAAATTGGAAGACATGAATCATCTTGACGCCTGCGCTCCTGAGATGGATTACCTGGCTTGGCAGCTTGTTCCTCTCTTTCCACAGGCTTGCTTTCTTGTTCTTTTCAGTGAAAAGTTTCATTTCCCAGACACAGGAGGGTTCCCACTCTGTGCCTGTGCCCTAGCGTGCCTGGGAGCCCCGTGCCGCTCTCCGGCTGCTCCCATGGCCAGGCTGGACCGGCGGCTGCCAGTGCCCTCGGGCGATTCCCCAGCTGCCAGCAGGTCTGCGAGGGACTTGCCCTGCCAGACCAGCTGGCGAGCAGGCTGGCTGGGAGCTGGTGTCCCCCTCCAAACCCAGGCCTGGGGCTCCCCCCTTTCATCTGGCACCGCCGGGCTGTCAGTCATAAATAGCGTTGGGCTGAAATAGTGCTACATTAGCTCTGTCTGCCACATTAGTGGGTGTAAAGTGTTCATGACCTCTTTCTGCCCGGGCTGCTGTGGGTTCTCCAAACAGCTCCTAAGCACATCCCTTCCCAAGCTCTTCCTCCTAGGAATTGCCTCTTCTTTCAAGATGTGGAGCTGAGAGCTGCTACGTGCAAGGAGCAAGCTCCTGCCTGGGGCTGGGCTGCTGCTGCCCCTCGTTAACAAGTGACTTTTGCTTCCTCCGTCGGTCACTCTGGGGAAACCAGAGCTGGAAGCACAGTAAATAATGCTGCTCCACATTTTATTCACCAGGCAGAGGGACTCTCTCACACTGTGATCCCTGCTGTTCTGGTAAAGGGCGGCACGCCTGAGATAAACGCTCGACTTGCTCACTTGTGTGATGCTGCGAGGCAGGACTCATAGCCCCTGCTCTGGCCCAGCAGGGCTAAATCGCTGGTTAAATACATCCAGATGCCTTGCCACCTTAAAGAATTCAGCACTTCGCCCCACAAATTATGTGTGAAGCAGGCAAATAAGCCCCATCCCCATTTTGCAGTGATTGCAGCAATCAGAGTTGCTCCCAGAAACTGTAAATCTTGAACTCTGCAGGCAGCCCCCAGGTTGATAACAAGTGATTAGCCTTAATTCCACCTCTTCCTCTCTTTTAAGACAGTTCATCTGGAGCCCCCCATGGTGTTACTAACCACACCACTAATCACGGCCCCGCGCAGGAGCAGTGCAGTTGCCTGGGCAATGCACGGGGCCGGTGGCAGCATCGCTGCCCTTCTGCTCCTGCTCAGCCATTTTCTTCTTCTCCACCTTTGTCTCCTTTTTGTCTCCAGCTTAACTTCTGCTGGGACTGATTTTCTTCTTGGTGGGAGGCGATTTGGAAGCAGAGGGAAATCTGGGGAAGGAAGCAGCACCTTCTTGAAGGGTGTCCAGAGGAGCCCTGCACCCCGCGCGAGCTGCCAGCCTGCGGCGGGTACATTTTGGGAGCCAACCTCTCCTGCCGCTGGCAGCATCTGAGCCCTGACTTAGGACTTTCCCAGCTCTCCCCTGAAGCTGACATTCCCAGATGTTGTCCTTGCCATTCCCCAGTGTTTCCACCTGGTCTGTGGGGCTCTGAAGCCCGTCTGAGGAACATGAGGTAGGATGCAGGTTTGTATGCATTTTATTTTTTTGAGAGGTGCTGAATTTTCAAGAACAGCCTTGCTTCCTCGCCATCCCTTTCTCTGGCTCCCTTTGAACAAATCATTCCTTTTGCAGAGTCCCGTTGTTTAATGTTGCCGAGTGCTGAGTCTCAACCTCCTGTTAATTGGTTTTGCCCATCTTTGTGCATTCCGTTAAATGAGAAAATGCCACACATAAAATTTTAATTTTGAAAGCCGCCTTGTTTGTTTTATATTGAAATTACCCACGCCGCTCCGGCCCGCAGAAACAGACGCTTTCTTATTTCATTAAAAACTCTTTGTGATGATAAAAAGCAGCAGAAATGAGATAAAAAGTGGTGTTTCCTTAAAGGCACATGAAAGCAAGAGAGATAAATCCCATGTATTGTAGGGGATCAAATCCAACGCAAGGCTGCAAAGCGCTGATACTGGTGAGGAGGCTGGGCTGGCGGCCGGCAGCGCTGTGCGGCGATAGCTCCTCTCCCAGGACGACACGGGCTCTGCCGGGCCTGGCCTCCGCCACCCACCCGCTGCTTCGGTCAGGGGACCCGCTGCAAAGCCACGTGTATCTCCAGCCGTGTGTATCTCCAGCCGTGTGTGTCTCCAGCCGTGTGTGTCTCTGGCCGTGCTGTCCCCGCCTGGCAAGCAGGAGTGCTGACGAAGGGAGACTGGTCCCTTTGCCCAGGTGTGAGGGCACTCGGTGAAGCCTGCTGAGGGCCGGCACCGTGAAACCATCACCACGGCCTCAGGTTAGTCCTGAAGCTGCTCTGGCATCGCACAGGCGAGGGCAAAACCGGTGCCCAAAGGGAGAAGGGCAGAGGGGACGTTTGCTGCTTGGCAAGTGGATACGGGGCAGAGGGACCAGCACCTTCCTCTCCAGCCCTGGCTTTTCGGACCTGGTCTGTGAGCACCTGCAGACGATTTAACCAGCTTCTCGGGAAGGACCTTCAGAAGGACCTAAGCCCTCAGCAGTCCCAGCCTGGCCACTCTCTGACAGCTGCTGGTCAGGGCAAAGCTCTCTGCCATCGCCCGCTTTGCTGTCCCTTGCTCTGGAGCAGCTGTTGTGACCGTTGGGTGTAGAGAAACGGACCAAGGCGGGCTTAGGCCACTCGAGGTTCCTGAGCACTGGGGATTGTTCACTGCTCTGTCGGGTTTTTAGTGCTCCCACATTTTTTCTGCCCAACAGGACCTGGAAATCAGTGCAAACGAAGAAGAAACTTCCAGTTTCGCACCCGATTGACTCACTTACTTTCTTCCCCCCATCCCTTAACATCAAAGTGAGGTGGGTTTTTCTTCTTGAGATTCAATATTCTTTAGCAGTTGCTGAATTGCTATTCAGCTTTACTGAATTTTTCCCCCCACTGCCATTTTAAAGGTCATTTCATTACTATTACGAAGAATTACAGAAAGATAGAGAATTGTCTAAACGCTTTAAGCTGCAACAGGTTATTAGCACGGATTTTTTATAGTCACGTTAAATGGACCGGTATTTGCAGCGCTGCGCTCGCACAGCTCCCCAGCCTTCGCTCCGGCCCGCTGCACTAACGCTTGAAGACGACCCTCCGCGGCCTCCGGGCCGGGCTTCGCGGGCCGGCCCCGGGAGGC
>WAAD01017013.1:343540-369656 GCA_013389945.1 Fregata magnificens | reverse complement strand
CGGAGGCCCGGGAGGCCCCGCTGGTCCCGCGGGGGGGGGCCGCGAACAAGACCCCCGCGCCCGTGCCGGCCCCGGAGGAGACGGAGAGCGAGAACCTGAAGCCCATCGTTATCGATGGCAGCAACGTGGCCATGAGGTGCGTCTGGGGTGTCCGGGCGGGCGCGGGGGTCTCCCGGGGCCGCCGGTGGTTTTGCGTGGCCTCTGGCTGTGAGGCGTGCCAAGTGCGGAGAGTCCGAAAAACTCGGGGGGTTTCTCGCTGCAAACAGCTGCCGCTGGGTGCCCGGGTAGTGGCTGGTAATATTTTCCAAGGCACCTCACCAGCGTGCGTAGCGCTCACGAGGACGAGCGTCGCGGTTGCAGATGCAGTCTGCCTTGATGGCCTTTCCTGCCCGTGGCCTCTGCCAGCCCATAACCGGCGGTCACGGGGTTCTGACAAGAGCGGGCGTGCTCCCTGGGAAATAAAGAGGTTTCCTTCTATTTCCTAGCCTATGAGGAGGATAACTGAAGATATGTTGTCCTCTTACCTAATGGCTTTATGTAAGTTTCTGTAGCAGGAAGTTGCTCAATAAATAATTACAGGTTTAATTAGAGAAGGCTTGGTAATATGGAGCTGTCTCCTGCGTTGGAGACCAGTCTCCAAGTTGTGACTCTTGTATTTTGGTTGAATTTCTGTACAGCGCGGAGAACGGATGGGATGCCAAAGGGGCGCTCCAGTATATGGTGTCACCAAGGCAGGGCTGCGACTCGCCCTCAGCATCTCGGGTGTTCTGGTGCTGATGGCGCAGGTCCTGTCAGGTACTGCAACCAGAGGCAGCCTGCAAAGCCGCTTGGGTTAGAACAGTAACTTGGGAGTGCGGGAGCCCTCATATCCATGGAGTGCCCAGGATCTCTGGGCTGGATATTTATTGGCCGGATGTCCCTATTTTCACCTTGGCTTTTGTTCCCCGTGTTGCCTGCCCCCACACCAACCCCTGGTGCTGCACTCCTCACCCCTACGCAGGGAGGTCTGGGCTCCATTAATTTAATGCACCAGGTTTCGGAATTGGGCTTTGTTGTTGCAGTTGAAAAGCAAGCCTCCTTCACTGTTTTTTAGCTTAATAGATCTTGCAATGTGTGTTTGTGTACGCAGACCTTTTTATAAAAAAAAAAAAAAAAAAAAAAAAAACAAAACAAAAAAAAAAACAACCACCAACAGGGTACACGCAGAGCTGCTGCGTGCGTTACTGTAGACTTTGTCTAAGGTGAAAGTGCTGAGTGGAGATAGGTTTGCAGGTGTGGTTTTCTCTAAGATGTGGTTGACAGTTCTGAGAACAGGACTGAGAAAAGATGGGGTACAGTCTGCTGTGTGACCGATGAACAGAGCCCGCGAGTCCCAGGGCAAATAAGGAATTCAGATGGCAATCGAGCGGGGCCGGAGAGTAAAAGATGTGACCTGGGTATCTGCAGGAGGGCACAGCCCTGTTGCTGCGGCTCTCCAGCAGCTGTGCCGTCACTTGAGGAAAACGGCCTATTGTGAGACCTGGGCTGATAAGTGTGACTCTTGCAGTGAAGTTACCTTAGATAAGTGCTCAGGCTTAAACAAGAGAATTGGTTGTGGTTTTTGAATGAGGAGCCTCTTGCCCGTGAAAGTTATCCCAGAAAGCACAGGAGAGATCACAGCAAATGTGACTCAGGGCAGGCCAGGTGGTAATAACGCTGCCGATAAGACAGAGTTTGACATGAGAAAAGCAGTCTGGCTTTTTTAAGCAATTTGCTAGAAGGGGAATTCCATTCTGAAACTTCCTGTATTGATGCTGTGATGTTCCCTGCTGATTCATTTGCAGTGTGTACAGCGGCCTCCCTGAACAGCTCTTGACAAACATATGCAAATCATAGTGGAAATTAGCTTTTACTTCCTTCTAAGGGAATTTTTTCTTGGCTGCTGCCAAATCAGATCAGCCCAATTAGCTACCTTCTGTAGATTTGAGATTGGTAGCAGGGACTCAAAAAAAATCTCCGCTTTTCTCATTTATCTCTAAAAGACTATGGTCAAGCTGTGTCTGGCTATCTATAGCAAAACCAATCTGACATTGGAGAAAATTTTTAGGGCATCTTCCTTCTGACTGTTAATGTCAGCCTTTCTGTAATTTGGGATTCTTAATGAAGAGGTGTTAGGTGTCTCTTTAGGTGTTAGTTGTGGTGTTAAATGTATAGTTCTTATAGAATGATTGTTTTGGTCCAACTCTTCAATTTTCTTAATAGCTTCAGAGAAGGGTGAGGACAGGAGGAGAAATAAAGTTTCTTTCTCGTGGAACGGTTGTACTACAGTAATAGCGCTTCTTAGCAATGCCTCTGCTGGGATGTAAGCTCTTTAGTAATGACTTTATGGAGGAGTTCACTAGCATGCCAAGTGGTGGTGGGAGTTGAAATGTCATTCAAGTGTAGATGGGAAGAGTAAGACTTGGGGCAGGGGTAGTGTCCAGGTGGGGAGACTCTTACTGAATTATGAGACCAGTTATCTTCAGCATAGTACATCTTACCAGAGTGTCATCCTGAAATGCAGGCTATTAGATCCCCAGAATGACAAATTGGGCTGTAATACAGAAATGTTGAAAGTTTGCCAGAACCATTATCAACAGAAGAGCTGATTACACTGTAAATACTGGCACTCGTAAAACAGGAGTGGTAGTTTCCTCTTAGCAGTTCTGGAAACTTATTGATATGACCTAATGAATGATTAAGAAGCAGCTTTTTGCATTGGTACATAGCTTCTGATGCTGTTGTCAAACTTTGTTCTCAAACTGCCAAGTGCTGTTAAGATGTTCAGCTCTCATACTGTTACCAGGTGTTGCTGTTTTGTGCAAATAGGGCATTTGTAACTGACTTTTTGGGCCATAATGTAATGAAGAAGCATCTTCCATCAGCGTTGATGTCATTGAGTGCATAAAATGTCTTGTTTTCATTAACTCTACAAGCAAAACACCTAGTGAGGGTACAGTTTACACTGGCAGAGGTTAGCCTCTGGTGCTAGCTGGCAGAATAGGACAAAGGGTGTTCAAGATCACATTGTACTCAGGGCTAAAAATAAAGATCTAGAGTCCAGAGTTGAAGCAAAAGCTGTTTCAGAGCAGCTGCAACAGTTACGGTGGCTTTCTCCCTCCCACTGAGGATTTGGGTATTTATTGGTATACTGAGGTGCTAAAAGCAACAGTAATTCTGTGAAGATCTTAGTGCTGCTATTTACACGAGATGAGCAACAAATACTGATTGTGCTACTCTACCACTTCTTCACTAAAGGCTGTCTGAATCGCTGGATCCATTTGCTTAGTGTATCGCCTGACTAGTCTGTACATAACCTGAATATTGAAATTCTCAATTTTCTTCTTCGATGCAGCCATGGAAATAAAGAAGTGTTCTCCTGCCGAGGTATCCTTCTGGCTGTCCAGTGGTTTTGGGACAGGGGACACAAGGATATTACAGTCTTTGTGCCATCTTGGAGGAAGGAGCAGCCACGACCAGATGTACTTATAACAGGTGTGGAAATACGAAAACCAAAAGTAGCTTTTCAGGCTTACTGCTTTGTCACTTAATGAGCTTGCAAAGTTCTGGCTAGTTAGTAATTAACTTATGAATGGAAGATCTAAGTAGTAGGAGATCCAGTAAGCTGAGCTGACCAGTGAGAATTAGTCATTAACTTCTCCCCTAAGCAAGTTCTTGGCTGGATCAGTTGGAATAACTCAGAGAACAAAGAATGTAATACTACTCTGCTTCCTAACCTTGTCTTTTATTACTTGCATTTTTTCCTCTTTCAGGGACACATCGTCGTGCTATGTATTTGACTGTAACATATTTGACACTGTAGACTGTACAGAATTTCTGCATGCTAAAAATTAAAGCTTGATGGGGGTTTAGTCAGAATTATTAAAATTGAGAGGAGTTTGCTCTGAACTTGCAAACAGCTGAGATTTCTAAGTAACTCTACTTAGAAATCTATGATGTAGTATGGCGCTACAAAAGATACTAGCCTGCCAGTCTTAAATGCAAATCGCACTTTGATGCATGCAAAGGATTATGTGGATGGGACTTGCTGTATTACAGCAGCCTCTGGGTGCCATGCAGGCACCACGGCTAGGAATCCACCTCTGACAGCCTGATGGATGGTATAAGAAAAGAGATGAGAAGAGAGGCTGAGTTGTGGAGAGATGAAATTACATTAATTTTGTCATTTATTTATAATGTTACTTTATCTGTGCAAAGGCCTTTGGGCTGTGTGTGTTCACAGTTGTGTTTGTTCTAGACCAGTACATTCTCCGTGACCTTGAAAAGAAGAAAATTCTGGTCTTCACTCCTTCCAGGCGGGTTGGAGGCAAGCGTGTTGTCTGTTATGATGATCGATTCATTGTGAAACTGGCACACGAGTCTGATGGCATTGTGGTTTCTAATGATACTTATCGGGACCTGCAGAACGAGCGTCCTGAGTGGAAGAAATTCATTGAGGAGCGCCTGCTGATGTATTCCTTCGTTAACGACAAGTAAGTTCCCATTCTTCCTTTGCTTTTAAAAAAGATGCGTGTGAGCGTGCTGTCTTGTTTTAATGAAGCAATGGCAAGTGATGCATGAAAAGAGCAAAATGCTGGTAGAGAATGGAAAAAAAAAATCCTATAGAGATATTTTTTGGTAGAAGGAAGTGTGGTGGGAAGAACTGCTCAATTGTGGTGAGGTACAAGGGCATAAGGAGTTGGAGTCATCTTAATAGCTGTTCATGGTTTGGAGCTAGGAGTTCTGCTGGAGCAGAGTTCCTAGGGGAGCTCCAGGACTTGATTTCCTCACAGGACAATCGTTAGCAGGCCCAGCAGCAAGTACTAATACTGGTCAGTAACAGAGCACAAACCCTCTTCTGTGCCTGAAGTGAAGCACTTCATGCCAGTCTTTAGCAGGTGACAGGATAGTTGTCACTGCAGTGAAGTGGGAAAGCTTTTTAGGGCTCAGATAGCTTTTAACCTTCAATGACATGGGAGACTTCTAGAAGAAATGAAACCCTGACCCAAGAAAGTGAACTGCTCCTGACTGAGATTTATTTTTCTTTAGGTTTATGCCTCCAGATGATCCCTTAGGGCGACATGGCCCCAGCCTGGATAACTTTCTCAGAAAGAAACCTGTGGTGCCAGAACACAAGAAACAACAGTGCCCTTATGGTAAGACCTGCCTTCTAAACATGAAGACTGAGGTGTCTGTGCAAGTGTCATTCATGCATTTAGTAAAATTCAGCTGGCCATTCCATGCTCATTTCATGCTCTGCCTTTCCTTGCAGGGAAGAAATGCACTTATGGAATTAAGTGTAAGTTCTACCACCCTGAAAGGATCAATCAGCCCCAGCGCTCATTAGCCGATGAACTCCGAGCCAATGCAAGGTTGTCTCCTACCAGAAGTACCAGTGCCAAGGAGGAGAAAAAGGGCAAAAGAGGTTCCCAGGCAGAGCTCTTGTGCTCTGTGCCCACAGAGAGTGATAAAAGCTCTTTGCAGAAGGTCTCTGTAGAGAGGAAAAGCCTGACCCACAAAGCAAAGCCCAGCGATGTTCCCCTTCAGGTCAAAGGCTGTGTGTCAGGCAGTGTCCCTCCTAACAGTGGGAGCCACAGGTCCTCTGACAGGTACCAGCAGCCTCATATGGACTCTCTGTCTTACATCTCTCAGGAGCATCTCGACTCAGGCATTGGGTCTTTGGAGAACCAACTGTCTGACATGTGGCCTTACAGATCTACCAGTCACTGTGATCATTCCCATGCTGATCAGGTGGCAGTCTGCACCTGCGGTAGGCAGAGACCTGTCTACCCGCATTCTCCCAGCTTAGAGCAAAATGGTCTGGTCTCTTACAAGCACGGTTCCCATAAATCTTCTTCCTCTGGTGCTAGCTTTTTGCAGTATAGCCCTGAGATATCTCACTCAGGACCACCTCACTCTTTCTCAGGCTATGGAGTACCTGTACACCCAGCTAATGCTGGGCAATACAGCCTGCCCAATGAGTATAATGCCCCTCCACCCCATTCTCGTGAGTACTGGTCTGAACCATACCAGATGCCACCTCCCCAAGTGAGATCTACCAGCGTGCGAGATCCTCGTTCAGTACAGAGAGCCCCGGGGCCAACATATGGGGACTCCTGCCAGTGGGCTGTCTCTGACCAGTTTGCAGAGGAGCGGGCCAATGTGCATGTCAAACTGTGTGGCATATTCCATCCCCATTTAGTTGATGCTGTGATGAGCCGTTTCCCTCGGCTTCTGGATCCCCAAAGGCTAGCTGCAGAGATACTAACGTACAAGTCTCAGAACCCAGGTATATGAGGCTGAGGGCAGCCAGGCACGTGAAAAGCTTGAGGGACAGTGTTTGCACTCTAGCTGCCATAAATGCCTTCTGAGGGCTTCTCCTTACTCCTTGGAAGTACCGGGCTCCAGTTGGAGGCTGGATACCAGATGTGGTACTCTCATAGCAAATTCCGGTCTGGACATGACAGGGCGCCGCTCTTAGAGAGGCAGCCTAGGGTCCCATCTGCCCCAGAGAATGTCGAAGAGGCTCTGGGTGCTGAACAGAAGAGGCTGCAGCTTCAGAGCAAGATTTTTCCTTTGGGGTTGCATGGTGAGTCAGGCACACCCTAAATTCCTGCAGTTGTTCAGAACTGAATGTGACCTTATTCCTCGCACTAGCTTCAGTTTTGAGATGGCTTAGTGTATTATCAGGTGTAGGGAGGGAGGACTCTGGGGGGCTTCTGAAAGATAAGGGGGAGCTACCTTTGCAGTGGTGTGAGGCTTATTTGTGAAGACTGAAATGCATTGTCAAGACTGTTCTTAGCTCTTAGCTAAGCCTCTTTACTAAATCCTACCACGCAGATCTGTGGAAAATGTTGGATTATAAATCTAGTATGAAGCTAGGTTTAGCTGGCTTTAATTTGGTTTTACTGGTGCACCTCTTTAATGATGCTTTCCATACCCCGCCCACCTACGCTTACCTTCCTGAGACGAGGTAACTCTCCAATATGTACCACAAGTGCTTAGCAAGCTGCTCAGCTCCCAGAAATAAGAGGAGCTAGGAGCGCAATCCTTTCTCAGGATGAGAGAGGCCTGACACTGTTCCAAAGCTACATGTGAGTTGCATGTTTGGCATTTGCTGAAAAATGCAGTTGTCAGAACGCGTGGATGACTGTGCTGTTGATGCTGCTCTAAAACCTTGACCTTGGCTGGTAACCTGTCTTAGGCTGTCTCTGTACAACACTGACAAGGAGGATTTATGATGTTGTGCCTTTTGTCTTCACACAGCAATAGTTTTGAGCATTCAGTAGAACAGCTGTAGTCATGTCTGGACTGCTGCCGGTTCTGTTCCTGAGGATTCCTTAATATTTTTCTCTGTAAAGCTGTTGCTTCATCTTCCTTCTTACTAACGTTTTCCTGTCCCCTTCAGCTTCGTCAAACTATAGCAGCATCCAAAAATATAGAATAAGACTTATTTGGTAAGACTGTTCCCCTTTCATTCCCTCTTGCTCTGTAAGATGTTTTTTACTGTAGATACTATAACAGATTTTAAATATGCAAAACCAATTGCTGTAGTAATTGGTTCTGGTCCTGGAATTTCATTGTGCTTAGAATGCAAAGATGTTTCTTGCACTTGCAGGCCAGAAGCAGTTGATTTGTTGATACACATTGTATCTGTGTTTTTTGTTATGTTTTTTAAATATGTCCATCTTGTGGTTAAACCAAGGTTGTTGAGTGGCAAATTGTGAAGGGGAGAATGGAATACAGCTGTTTCTGAGAACCCTCTTCAGGAACGGTTTTGTCTATTACTGTTCTTCCCTCAGACTGTCCAAGGCGTGACCTACCCAGACTGGCACCATGTGCCATAAAAACCACAGGGACACAGAAACCTGTATGCCTGGTTAATTATGATACATTACAAATTAGTAATGTTTCATGTTAGTAAGCAAAATGCTTCTTAATTTTAAGTAACCTGATACTTTGCATATTTGTAAATTACAGGAAAAATGGTTTTTAATGTTATTGTCCAGCAACTTGCTGCTTGATGCTGTTTTTAATTAGTCCTATTCTCGACTCAGCCATTGTGTTACTTGGCGTGGTGTTTTTTGTTTTTCTGGTGGAATGCTGATATATGCTTCTTCTCTTGCAATCAGAAGATTAACATTTTATACTCACAAGCTGGCATTTTACTGAACTTTCTGTATCATTATGCAGTATATAGTTTATGTACTGAATGGAGGCAGCCGTGTGAAAGCCATGGCAAAGTAAGAACTTGTGTTATATAAATAAAAACTGCTGAGTTGAATTATTTGGTCTCTGGTGGCTTTTTGGAAGACCATTCAACACTTTGGCTGGTTTTCCAGGCAAGTCAAAGAAATGATCCTTTCTCCCTGGGGTTCCTCTGACAATCTTAGATCTCCATACGCAGTCTGATGGCTGGATATTGACAGGCTTGTTAATTGATGCAGTGTGACAGGTCAAAAAAGTCAAATTGCTCCAAACTGCTGTAGCAGATAATAGCATGTCCAGTGTTTACTGTTTGTTTGGCATCACTGAAGTTAGCTCGCTGCACAGGGGATGCACCGGCAGTCGAGGTGCGATGAGGCAGCAGCGTGCTGGCATGTGGCTGTAACTGCAGTGTTGTTGGATGTCTCAAGTGCTAAAGAAGAGTACACTCCTAATTATTTTGGAATAAATAGTGCGGGCTGTGCTTCAGTTTTAATGGCCAGTTCCACAGTACAGTCTGGAAATAAATGCATATTTTATCCAGTTATATAGCACAGCTGTGCCAGATGTTGAACATGATAATATGCTAACTGTAATATGTCAAGACTTTGCTCTAAAGCTTTGTTATGAACTGGGAAGGAAATGCAGTGGGAATATCAATGCTCGCATTTCTGTGTAAGACTCTTCCCCTCCCACCTGCTATATTGCAGTACAGCATGTTCTTATCTGACTTGTTAAATAACTTTATGGTCTTTATTCAAATTTGTGCTCTTAATTTAGTACAGAGCAATGGCTATTTCTAGTTAATCAAAAACAAGGAAAGCAGGTGCTCCTGGAGATAGTGCTTTGTTTCAAAAAACAAATCTGAAATCTGAACCTCACAGTCTGAAAGGTCATTTATTGGCTGTGGTAGAAGAACCCTCCTGAGGATGTCATCTGAAGTGACAGTAAGCTTGTACATGTATGATGGCTAGGGCCTTGGGCAGCGGGGGGGAATTAAGTGATGTGTCATAGATTTGATCAGACCTTTTAACCAGGTGAAGACTTTTCTGCTGTTCGTAGTAGGGTCTGTAGTTGAAAAATGCTGCAGGATTTTAAGGCTGATACTCCAGTAAAACACCCTAATAGATAATTTTAGTTTTGCAGAATGTGTAGATGTGGGTGGGAATGTTTATTTCTATCAAAGCTGGACTGAACCAGCACGGAAGCACAGAGGTTCATTACCGTAACCAGGAAGGGAAGAGCTGATGGCAATTTAGTTTGGTTACGATGTTAACTTTTCTATTGCAGTGACTGTCCTGGTGGCACACAGAGCAATTTGGGAGGGTCGGTCCCTAGCAACAAATCTGGTCAAAATTATTCCCACAAACTGCTGCTGTGCATGCTGCCATGCCACCCGGAAAACCCAGCGGAAATCCAGCCACTGTTTCTCTGAATTCTCTCATTCTCTCACACAAGGCTTCTGCGTGAGTGAACCTGCACCTCCTGCCCCTGGAGCATCCTGTGTGTTTGAGCGTAAGTACTGCTTTCTTGTGTGCCTTGCATCCCGGTGGGTCCGTTCACTGTGCTTCTCAGGAGCTTGGGAAATNCCCCTCCCCGCACAATCGTCCACACTGAGTCAGAGGAGCTGCCTACCTGCACACCGCGGGCTGCTGTGCTCGGCAGGCTCTGGCTGTGCTGTTATTGTGGAATTTTCAAGACGCATCCTGTGGCTTACCGCTTCCTTGGGGCATATCAGTGGGGAGGACCTGTCATGATTGCTGTGCGTTTGCATTGTGTTTCTTATCCTTCTAAAATAGGTTAGATCTTCTTGTCAGCTTACTGAGTTTAAGGAGGTCACACACAGGCACCCTGTTGAAAGTTTCCTTAACTTCAGTGGGGTTGCCCTGCCTTCATCCCGTTGGCCTTGTGCAGTTGGTCAAGCCTCGTGCCAAGCCCTGCAGGAGGCTGGATCCTCTCCGAGCAGCTTTTCCTACCCTGACAGGGTGAGGAATCGCTGCTGTTCTCCTTGAAAGGGGGAGCTCCCAGGCCGAGCTGGAGAACAGAGTGCAGAAGGCTCCTGAAAAGCGTCAGGGCGCAACCGCGGGAAAGAGGAGGAGAACTGGTGAGATGACCCACGGCTGTTTCCGTTGGACAGTGGGGTCAACGGGAGCTGGCTGAGTGGCCGTGAGCTCTGCAAAACAAGTCTGGTGAGCCCCTCCATCGCTGGCTTTTTCCTTCTAAATCAAGCATGCCGTCCTTCACCCTCCAGCAGTGGTCAAGTCATACTCACTTGTCATCTGCATTGCTTCCTGCTCGAGCCAGGTGCCTGCTCTCAGCAGGAGGGGATTGCTGTGACTGCATCCTTCTCAAAAGCACAAAGCAGTATAAAGGGAACCAAGGAGTGTAGGTTGGGGTAGGAAAAACTCTTCTTCTAGTGTGAAAGTGAGGAGGCTGAGTGGGGGTGCTAGCAAAGAGGAATGAGGGGTCCACCAGTGTGTTTTGGGGGTAGAGAACAGTCTCCTCTCTGTCTTCCCAGTTGTGCTAGAAATAGATGGAAAATGTAATGAATATCATCCACTGCACAACAAAAGGATGAACAGACAGGGGAAGAGCCCTCCTTCAGATGTCAGTGCTGCAGGGTTTCTTGACTTTTTTTTTTCTTTTTTTTAATCAATATTCAGAGAAGGAAGAAATGGGAAGCTGTGCTGTGGCAGAGGTCAGGGTAGAGACTGCTGGCTTCTCGTCTCTCCTTCCCCTGTGCCAGGCGATGACCCAGGAAGGGCCATGGGCAGCGGATGCAGCCCCCTGCTCTGAGCCCACCGGGGATCAGGCACCTGGTCCCCAGCCTGCTCTCCAGGGTTTGCTCGCCTCTCCCCTGCGCCAGCTGCCTTGTGCCCTTCTTGCTCGCTGAACTTTTGTTTGAACCCGTCTGGTTCCCTCCCATCAGGGGATTTCCAGGATGTGGCTAGCTCAACTCTAACATTTTTTTAAGGCGTTGCCAGAGGCAGGAATCTGACCCAAGGCTCCTGGACGGGCCGTGGGAAAGGGGCTGCTATGTAATGGAAGCACACACATGTGCAGAGTCACGTGGGGGCTGTGGTGATGCCACCCGTCTGGGGCAGGCCACCTTACAAGGAAGCAAGTTCAGCATCAAACCGCTGTTTTCACCCCACTCTGAGGCTGCGGGGCTGTTTCTCTCCCTGCAGATAGGAAGAGGTGTCCCAAGCATGGCAGCAGCTCTGCACTGCATGTTTCAGAGGCAGTTTGGGGTACAATGTCGCTGTAAGAAAGAAATGCAGGAAGCGAGTAACTCCGCAGAGTGAATGTTGCACCAAAGCAAACAGAAAGGTGCAACAGCTGGAGAGGGTCTGGGTCCTGCCAGAGGGAAGGAAGGCAGGCAGAGGTGGGGAGGCTGGCTGTGTGCTGGGGATGGCAGAGTGCTGCCTGTGCAGGTACCCATCGGTGCTCGCCCTCCAGCCATGCACTTTTCGGTTTGCCTGTCAGGAGCCTTCCTCGGTGCCCCGGGGTTTAGGCCCTGAATGCCCCTGTGTTCCCTAAGGCCAGGGTCTGCCTGGGGAAAGTTTTCCCTTAAGGAGTTGCATGAAGGCAGCAGAAGTGCTTTCTTGCTGTCTTGGTTTCTCCTTGAGCAGACTGCCCCAAGCAAAGCTAAATCCCTTGCTGCAGTGATTGGGGTGGCAGCAGCCAGCTCAGCCCTCCTGGCACAGCCATGGGCCACGAGTGAGAAGCAGCCCTGAGCTTCCCTGTGGCCCGGCGTGTCTCCCCTGCACCCCCAAAGGCCCACATTGCACAAATGTTTTGGAGTTAATACAGCGTCTGGTTGAGCAATAGGTCAGGAGGATTTGCATGGCGTGTTGGCCTGGGGGAAAGGTTTCTGCAGCCTGCGAGGCAGCTATTGCCTCACTCAGAGGCGTGGTGAGAGTGCTGCAATGGGGGCTGCTCCAGTGGCAAGGAAATGTTGGCGAATGTCGCTAATGCTGCTTGATTTTTACCTTCCACCTCCTGAACCCTGCCCATGGCAGAGTCGCTGAGCCACTGGCAGAGTGGGGCTGGCAGGGGATTTCCAGCACAGCCCCGTGGATTGCCTCCAGAGAGCTGAGCTGTGGCTGCAGCAGGGCTGGGACCGTGTCACATCACTGTAACGCTGCTGTCTGATGCTGCCGGTGCTCTTGAGGTGTGTCTGCATGGATGCTGCTGTGATTCCTGCAGGAGAGGGGATGACCAATTCAGGGCTGGGGTTTTGCTGCAGCAGGAGTGGCTCTTTTGCAGTACCTGATTTATTTTGGTATTTCTAAGAAGCGTGGGGCTTTCCCACCTCAAACACTGTGCAGGAGCCAGGTCGGTGCAGGATGAGTCAGGCTGCTGTTATTTGCATTGCATCAGTTCCCTGACGGTGCGGGGTGTTGCATGGGCATGTTGGGAGGAACGATCCCTGCTCGCTGTAGGAGCCTGTCCCCAGTCCCTGCACCCGGCCGGCCCCCTGGGGCAGGCACAGAGGCTGCAGTCAGGGCTGTGGAGCTGGTTTCCATGTGCTCTCCAGGGCCCTGGGAATGGCAGCAGGCCCAGGGCCATGGCAGCCGTTCCACAGCATTGCAGGGTTAATTCCCAAGCAGCATTGGACAAATCTGCCTGGTGCTGGCAATAAAACCAGAATGAAAGTATTCCCATAAAAGCCTTAGTGCTGGAGGCCAGTTCTCAGGGCTGCAGGACTGTGAGGAACAGGATCACTGGATGACACTCAGCCGTGTGCCACAAGGGAGTTCTTTGCGCTCATTCCAAGTGAAAACAGCAGCCCATAGCGAGCACCAGCTGGAGAGAAGGCAGGAGAGACTGGAGTGTCCTCTGGTCTGTCCCAGAGGAAGACGCCTGCCTGCGTGGGGGGAAGCAGGGAGCCAGTTATGGGCACAAATTTGTTCAGCAGTTTGTTCCCTGCCTAATGCACAGGCTGGGGGCTTGGTGCACGTGCACGGTGGCATCACCGGGCTCCCAGTGAGCTGCGCCTGTAGGTCGTGCAGGCAGCGACAGCAGGAGCCTTGTGCTGCCCGTGGCAGATGCCCCTATATTAGTGGCTGCCTTGTCTCAGGGGCAGCTGCAGCTTCTGCAAAAGGCCATTTGCCAGCAAGTAGCTTCATTCCCCCTTTTACCTGGCACTTGCTGGGAGTTATTAAGTGCCAGACACTTGTGGGGTGTAGGCAGCTGACGGTGGCAGACAGCGCAGTGCCAGGGCCTGCAGGGAAGGGCTGTGCACACAGGGCTGGCGAGACATGTTTTGAGCAGTGGGAGCAGCGATGAAAAGAGTTTGCCCATCTCTTGGCAAGGAGCGGCTAGTTTGCATAGCCTTCTCGCAAGGCAGGATTATCTCCTAGGCGTGAAGTGCTGCTGCCACACGCTCCCTTCAGCAGCGCAGTCACATTTGCAGTGAACACTTCCCTGACTGAATCACCTCTGTGGCGCATACCGCTCCGGGCCAGGCCCTCGGCTGCCACGGGGTGGGGACTGGTCCCCTCTGTGCTTCAGCAAGAGCTTGTCTTGGCACCCCCTCCCCAAAGCGCTGCAGGACTGGAGTCTTTGCAGTGCCGTCCCAGCCCGTGCAGTGGAAAGACCAAGCGAACACAACCAAGTGGAAAGTGGCCACCTGTATTTTACAGCAGCAGAGCGGTGGCTGGCAGCCCCAGGGGTAGTCCATGGCAGGGTAGGAGCAGTACGTGGCCCCCTGAGGCAGGACCAGGGCTTGGGCACAGGGCAGCCCTTCACTCCTGCACCTCCTGCGGGAGCCTGAGTCTGATCCTGCCACACGCGGGGGCCTGCGGCCGTGCCAGATCTGCCCTCCTGGGGGTGGGAGGCTCAGGGCCTTCCTCCAGCCCCCCGGCCACTTCCTCTCCCTTTGCTTGGGCTAACTGACCCAACACGGCACTTCGGAGGGCGCAGAGGCGGGTTTCCTCATGAGACCGCACGGGGTGCCCCATGCAGTCGATGCAGCTCAGAGCCTGCTCCATTCAGGGCTGGCATCCCCATGGCACAGCATCCCTGGCTGAGCCATTCTCTGAGGAGAGAGTACCCCCAACTACTGTCTCAAGGAGCCAGGCGAGAGTCGCAACATATGTGCAGAGCAGCTGACGGAGGGGATTTATCTGGCCAACAAGGAAGTAAATGGGGTAGTACTGGGTTTTGCAATCCAGCCATGGCCCCAGTGTCTCCAGCTTGTGCAAGGTGACCGGGAGCTGGTAGTGACCTTACTCCTCGCTCCTGGAAGCTCCCAACAAGTTGCAATGGATCAGGAAGGTGCTCCTTGCTGGGCTCCACCAGAGACAACGTGCCCAGGGCACAGTCAGCCCCAGGGGTGGCCTGAGGCATGGGGCAGCTGTGACCTGTCCTGGGCAGCGCAGGAGGCAGCGGCTTGCCCTGAGCTGCCTCCTGGCCGGTTCCTGCTTCTGGGAAACGGCTGCAGTTCTGCTGAATGGGCAGGGCCTGGCTGGCACTGCGGGATGGAGGCACATACAGGGACACAAGAATGCAACCAGGACCACGCTGTCCTGACCTGTGTCCTGCAGAGCCTGGGCAAGGAGGGACACGTGGCTCCTTCCCGTCTCGTCAACACCTTGCTTACACCTTCACTTACATTTTCTGCCTGTCACGGAGCTGCGGGTGGCTCCATCCACCGTTGTCCTTTAACAGAGTAAAAGGGCAAGAGGGGAAGTGATGGCCGGAGCTCTGCCGGGTGTGGGAGCACCCAGCCAGGCTCCCGGCGGCGACTGGTCACTGGTGCAGAGGACTGGGAGCCGCTCAGGGGCTGTGATCCAGCCCTAGGGCAGCTCGAGGGCAGCAGCAGACCCCAGGCGGCTGCTCCATGTGGTCCTGGGGCCAGGAGCTGCCCCCATGGAGCCCCCACACTGCTGTCACTTCCTCCTGCTAGGTCCAGCCGGTGCTGGGCCACCTGTCCTGGGGTTGGGCACCCTGACCCGTCCCCAGCATCTCCCAGGGCAGCTCAGTGCTGCCCAGTGTGCAGGTGGGAGGTGGTGGGTTTCCCCATGCTGCTCACATGTTGCCCCATCCCAGGTCTGGCTGCAGGTGGCAGGTCCCCCATCCCTGACCACTGGCTCCCCATCACCCCAAGTCCCCATCTGCTACCTGACAGGCTCTGTCCCTCGCTCCCACTGGCACTTTGGTCCTCCACCTCCCCTGGCAGCTCGGGGCTGTCGCCGCTGTCCCACCACCGTGGGCGTTCCTGCAGCTGGGACAGGGTGTGAGAGTCCGGGGTACCAGAGGGGATCAAGGGGGCTGGGGGGCCCCACGGGGGACTCACCCGTTGGCGCAGGCCTTGCTGCTCCTGCAGCAGCTCCAGGAACCGGCTGCTCCACAGCAGCTTCTCAGCGCCCAGCTCAGTGCAGAGGAAGCGGACATCGGCCTCCAGCGCCTCCAGCCTCCCCAGCACAGCTTCGCTGGCATCGCCTCGCCACTGCTGCTCCACCACTGCCCTGGCACCACAGCTCTGCTCTGGCCAGCGCCCCATGACACCTGCCCTGCCCGGCCTCTGCACCAGGGACACCCCCGCCTGCCCGCATTGCTGTGCTGGGGACCCACCTGCCTGCCCTGACTCCAGCGCAGAAGTGGAGCCCCCGTCCTCCTCCTCACTCCTCTCGCTGACACTTTCCAGCCTCAACCGCAATGCCGTGCCAAGCTGAAAACCACCACAGACAGCAGGGACTGACACCTACACGGACAGCCGAGCCTGGATGGTCCCCACCACCGACCCTGACCACAGAACCCTGCCGTGCCATGCCCTGGGGACCTACAGCCCCACTGGCACTGCAGGGCCACCCAAGAGACCATGTCACCGGGCTCAACCGTGCCCTGGGGGATCAGAGCTCTCCACAGTCCCTGCAGCATGGGGGCGCATTGGGGAAGTTAGTTACCTCCTCAGTGACCTGGAAGGCGCCGTCCCAGCAGCTCTTGTAGCAGATCAGCAAGTACTGGGGGAGAGGACAGCGGCCGCACGGTGAGAGCAGCAGGCTCAGACCCACCCCGGGGAGCGCAGAACCTGGAGCAACGTCCCCATGTCCCCAGGGTGCTTGGTGGGCAGAACCATACAGTGCCTTGAGCCAAGGGCCAACCCCCANCCCCAAACCACAGCCCCCAGTGCCATAGGTACAGAGACGGAGCCCTGGCAGCATCCCCCACCCCATGTCCCAACCCCGGTTCTGGACACACGCCACATTTGGAGCCAGCACAAGTGTGTGAAGGCCCTTGAGAATGGGGCCCTGCAGTACCGACCCACGCCAGCCTCCAGAGCCACCGCAGCCCCCGGAGCGTTGTCCCAGAGAGTGACAGGAGCCACCAGCACCCGGCGTGCAGGACCTGCCTCCACCTTGGCACCGGCGGGCCACGCTGCCTGCCCATGGGGACCCTGCAGACCAGGAGACAGAGAGGTGATGTGCCTGTGCCCGTGCCGCCCAGGAGCCACTGCTTCACTCACCCGCCATGCTCTGCACACCCGAGGGACGCATGGTGCAGCACTGCACGCTGGTATCCAGCCCGGCTCCCCGAGTCCCAGGCTAGTGAAAGGGAGGGCGAGCATTTGCGGGGCCAGATCCCAGCGTGTGGGACGCGTGCTCAGCAGGGATGCCGGCTCTCCCTCCCCGGCTCTGCCCCCTTACCTGGCGATGCACCACACACGGACCCCTTCCCGATGTGGCTTGCCTGGTGTCAGCTCTCTGCTGCTCCTCGGCTGCTTGCTTGGGCTCGATAAACTGCCTAATCCTCTTGGTGACGAAGCTGTGCAGGGGATTAGTGATTCTCCTGCTCTACCTTTGGAGGCCATAAGGACAGTTGCTGCTCTGCCACCCCTCATTTGCTCTGCTCAGGGTTCATCTTCTGCAAGCAAAGGACTTCTTGTGATTTATTTTTAACTACCTACCTACTACTTTTAGCTTTCATTACCATTCAGGTAACAGCCTGTGCAGCTCTGACTCCCATGTCCAAGGCCGGGCACTGGCTATCCTGGGGATCTTTAGTCATGCAGGCTGTTTACGAAGAAAAATAGAAGTCTTCAGAAATAAAGTAGACATTTTAGGCAAAACTGCCAGAGTCAGACTCCAGCATCCATCTCAGGCCACTCTTTTAGGTGATGGTGCTTATGTTCCCAACGTGATCGGAGATCCCGCACACTGTCCTCCCCCCTCCTTAGAGTAACACTACAGGGAAGCTGGTGCTGCAGAGCCGTGGCTGTCAGTTCTTGTTCTGGGACAAGGAACTGTTCCCTCTGCTGGGGCAGACGGCACGGGGCCCCACAGCCTCTTAATCTTACCTGTCTTGCGGCAGCCAAAGGGCTGCTGCCGGTCAGCAGGACCTGGGAGAGAATAGCTGTGTTATCAGCTGAACAGGATTCTTTTAACTGTGAACCAAGCATTTGCCATTTAGCTTTCTGCCCTGATCCATGTGCTGGCTCCCCGGGGCTGCTGCCATCAGACACTGGCCTCATCAGAACAGGCTGTCCCCTCCCTTCAGTGACAAACACTGCCGGAGGCCGGAAAGGTTGTTTTCCCCTTGTCCCCACAGCACCCCTACCGCATATTGCAGGGAAAGCGGAGCTGATGATTGACACTTTGCCACAAAAAAACGCCTGTACACACAGGACTCCAAGCTACACAAGGCCTTTGCTATTTCTCTGCAGGTGAATGTTCTGGCCAAAAAGGCAGAGCAGCCTTCCTCAATGTCAAAGAGGTGCAGTAAAGATTTTCACCCTCTGAAGTTCAGGCGCTCTTGCAATCCTTGCGTTGGAACAGCAGCAGTAGTGGGAGAAAAGCTGCTTTTGTACCAAGGCCAAGTAATCAAAAACCATCTGCTAAGACTTCTTTTTTCCAGAACTATGGAAAAGCAAGGCCTTTTAGGAGTTTATGCTGTTTCCCAGATCTTCCACCCCCCTGTATTTAACCTCTGTAACTTAAAACACAAAAAAGTAGGGCAGCTTTGCAGCTCTCCCATTAAGCCGTTACATCCCGACACCCCCTGCAGATAAGCAGCCGTCAGTCCCCGACAGCACAGTGCCAGCCGCTTGCTCTACTGTGGGATAAGCCAGCTCCCACCATGAACAAATAGGGAGCTGCCTTGATCCCTGAGCCAGGCAACAGAACAAGGGAGAACTTTGCTCCTATGCATTTGCCTTCACTCTTAGGTACTGCTCTGCACTGACTGGGTTGCCTGGAGGGAGCTGAAAAAGACCCCAGGAAAGCAGAGGTGTAGCAGAATGAACACTCAGCTGTAACAAGCGCACATGCACGTACTGGGGGGGCTGTAAGTGATACAACTTCTCCCATGGCACTCTCTCAATCATCAGCAACGTTTAAGCAGACACAAACGCATTACAGCGCCAGTAACAAAGGCAATTTACCGCCTTGAGAAAAGTGAAGCCTATTTCAACATCAGCATTGATATCTTGACCTGGCTACTGTGAAAAGCACCTAACACGCATCCCTCTGTGTACTCTTCCAGTGGCAATCCAGACTGCTCAACCCTTATCTGCGGGCATTCTGCCAGTATCAGCAAGAACTGACTTACATCCAAGTCCTACCTTGAAGCGGGATTAGTTGAACACAGCTGGAGATTAGTGCCTGGCAATCCTTTCAAGTACTCAATGTTACGTGTACCAGAGGAAAGAAAGCACAAAGGAAACCTCCTAAGGGTCACGAGACAAGGAACAGCTACCATGCAAAAGTGGAAGAATTCCAGCAAAGTCCTCATAAAGCAGACGGAGAATAAAAAGCACTAGGAGTCAAATTTTGGACTGAACAAAACAGGAGAAGAGAGACAAACATGTAACTTTTATTGTTTATGTACAAATGACAGAAGTTTGTATTAAAAAGAGAATCCACCCAGCCTCAAAGATAGCAAAGAGCAAGATGGCTTTGAGCTCCAGCCTTCCCTGCATCTAAAAGCACTGCGTAAATTTTAGGGGATGGTGTTTACAGTTAGGGAAAAGGGTTAACCACCACCTTCTCTGCTTGAGTAAGAATCAAAATGAGCTGCTCCACAAAATGAAGGACCTTCCACTCTACATGGATTAAAACAAAGAAAGCAAAAGTCAATTTGTTAACTATACACTCTGGTTTAAAAAAACCAAACCAAAACAAAACCAACAAAAAACCAAAACAAAAACAAAACTACAGAGCTAAGTATCAACAACAAAAGTAATCTAAGTCTTACAACAAGGATGGGACATACTGAATCACACCCCAGTTCCAGTGGAAAAAGAAATACCTCTCCATGGGTTTGCAGATGACAGGGATGGCAGCAGCAAGATCAGCCAATTTTAGGAAATTCCCAACAGAGGTGGAAGCACAGAATAGTCAGGAATTCAGGACTACTACTACTACTACTACTACACCTTAGTCTTCCTGCAACTCAGGTGATTTAAAAATGATGCAAAGTACGTGGTCCAAGATTTTCTCCCCCCACCTAAGTTCTTTAGAGTGAGCCACTCCCATCTGCAGACACTTGGCCAGAGAGCTGCCATCCGTGCTCATTCAGTTGACTGGCATTTTTCTCAGTGGGGATTCATGTAGACCTAAATCCCAGAAGCATCAGCACTGATGAGTCTAGTAGTCCTGCAGAGAAAGAAAAGGACAGGCACATTAAGACCTTTCTACCTTCAATTCTGCTTGCAGAGCTGGGATTCTCAGTCTTCTCTCATTTCTACATACCGTTAGTTGCAGGCAAAACAGAAAAGAGATTTTTTTTCTTGTAGCTAAACATTCAGAAGAAAGGACCCTTCAAAACCTTAGTTCAAGAACACATCAACTCAAACCAGATGCTTTTAATGTTCCAGATCATGACAAGATAACAGGACACAAAACAGCTTCTTTCGTAAAAAGTGCATAGGACTTAACTGTGACCTAGCTTGATAACAAGCCTACCTGGGCTTATTTACTGTTAAATCCACAAGACAACGCTTATTTCATACCATGATATTCCTCAACCATGAAAATAAGATCTTAAATTACAGCAGAAGGAGGCTTTTTAAGATTAGGAGTCAGCCAGCCACTCAAGTCTACAGATGAGCAATGAAAACAATGACAGAGCACTGATACTTACGGCTCTTGGCTTTTTGTTTAACTTGAGATCAATCCTGTGGTTGGAAAGATAAGAGAAATGTCCATTTCAATACATTAAACCAAGACTAGAGTTCAAAGAACCAGCTACTGCATATGGCACAGGCTACAACAAAGACTATTTGGTTAATTCAATCCACATTCTCAATTCGGCTGAGCCAAATCACTGTCCCAATATTACTGGACAAGAGAGCAGCAAAGAGACGGAGCGTGGATTCTTTATTATTTGCCAAAATGCATATTCCGTCCACTCAAAAAAAGAGTTAATAAAGGTTCATAATAAAAATCACAGGGAAGTTATGCAGCATAAAGAAATAAGGTTAAATACGCATGCTCTATGTTAATTTGTTAGACGTGTAACTATGCCACAGGTAATTATTCAGACATAGTGGTAATGGTTATTTACTTGGAATAGAGATAGGATTTTAAGATGACAGGGATTATATGAGTCAAAGGCACTGAGTTCATTACATTTTTCCAGAAGGAAATATCCAAGTCTACACTAATCTCCTTAAGAAGCAAAGCCAGAAGAATCAGTTCTTAAACTAAGTTTTTAAGTTTAAAAGTTTATCTATTTAAAAATGAAATAGGAAGGTAAAGAAGAGTGAAGTTAATTTAATTTTGCTGAAGTTATTAAATAAAATGTTACCTCCATCACGCTTTTCTGTTTTTAAAAAAAACTTCCCAGCCTAACCTAATATACATACCTACAATTAAACAGATAAACTATGGGTTAGAAAGGTCTCAAAAGGCACATTGGTGTCTACACACTAACAACACAGCACAAGTACTAATTCAAGTCAAACTTACTCAAAGTCATAATCAAACATGCCAGACGGGCTGAGGGGCAGCATTTGAAAGGAAGAAAGCAATAGAAATTAATATACTAATGAATTAAATAAATTAGTTGATTAGCCACCCTAGCGAGATTACTAAAAAATAAAATAAAATTAAAAAATTATAAAGCCAGTGTTCAAATGCCATAAAGTTCTTAAGATATCTTAACCAGAATTGGGCACAAAAAGCACTCCAGATTTGGCAATCCAGAGTCCCCCTCCCCAACTGGATTTCTGGGAAAAAGAGGTGTTAGAACAGAGGCAGAGTGGTTTTATGGAGGGAATTTTAGGTGCTGAAAAAGGAAGCTATCGGATACGTGAGAGTGCACACTAGCTCACAGGCAGAGAGAAAAACTGTTTTGCTTGCAAAAACAAACGAGCGGGTGGTCAGAAAGCAGTGGCTTTGTCTAGATTATTACGGCAAAGCAAAGCTTGTTCAGGCAGAGGTGGAGACGACACAGGACTAAGTGGCCAACTTCGCATTCGAATATTCTCATAATGCACACGCATACACACATCCTCTTGCACTCGCTTCCTTTAGTAAGCTAAATAGAGAGCACAGTCAATTGGCCAAAGCTAATTACAGTTTGGTGACATTCCCACCCCTTGTCTCAGCATTCACACAGACAGCACAGCACTGTCTCTAGAAACAGTTCTGCCCCAAAGCTAACAACTGTATGTGTTGCAGAGGACTTATCATCAAATCAGCTGTAACTTAGTAGCTTTTCAGCACTGAATTTCTAAGAGGAAACAGTATTGTTTTCTCCTGAAATACTTTTTAGCCATGAAAACTGCTGAGCACACAGAAAATAACCATCTCAGCCTTCCTGTGGTCTCGGAGGGAACAGAGGATGACTTCAATAAAGACACTGCAACTTCCATCTGATTCCCTGTTTTCAACTGTTCGAAGTTAAGCTGCCTGTTCACACCAGTTCTGCCCAGTCTGAATCCAACTTTCCACACCGCTCTGTGGCATGTGAAGTAGAAAATCCAGTGGACTCAGTGCACCTTCAGGGTGCCTGTTCCCAACACCTCCCAGTTCTTCAGAACAGGTAAGCAGAACTCAAACGTATGCTGGCAAATGGAAGAGCTTCTGAACAAAAAGAAACACCAATATTTCTTTTTCTTGCCTTCCCCCCCCCCCGATTCCATGACACTCAAGAAACAGACACGCTGGTCTCTTCCTAAAGAGCACTCTGGGCTGCAATGCATTTTAAAGCACTTAGCTATACTTTCAGTAGGCTGGGACTGTTCTGTTGTTTGCTTTTTTTAACCTAGATATACTTGAAAATTGTTTGGTCTTTTCTGCCAAAATTTAGGGGATAGTCAGTAACGGCATTCAGAATTTTGACAGTGTTTTTATTACAGACAAACTTCATTATCTTCTTCCTTTAATTATCTATCTGGCCATACTAAGCATTACAAAATAGTCAATTCCTAACTGCAAAAGCCTTTCAGTAACGTAGATGTGTCTGACGTATCTCTTAGGATGATAAGAATTGCCATACCAGATCAGACCAGGGCTCCTCATGTCCAACATTCTGTCCCCGACAGTAGCCAGCATCAGCTGCTTCAGTGGAAGGAATGTAGAAGAAACCCCAAAGCAACACAACCTGTCAGTAGGGCAGTTTCTTCCTAACCCCTGTTGCTAAAGTTCGGGTTATGGAACGGAGCAAAAGAATCTGTATTATTTACAGCATTTGTATTGCACCCCACTGCACCTGCAGCGGATTGGTTTGCTGTCCATGTAAGTGCTTAGTAGAATATTTTATCATTTGTTTGAAATAGCAGTTTTCTTAAGCTGTACTTCAGTTTTACAGATTGTTTCTCTGAACTTGCTTACAGATACAGTTTCTTGTGTTATTCCTGAACTTCTTTCCAATTGTCTACAGGCAAAAAAACAGTTTTGAACTGCTTTGGATTCCCACCTCCTGAGGAACCAAAGGGACACCCAGTACTTTAGGATGTTTGCCCAATTAAGGCTGCTGTAGGAAGAAAATTCTCATCTAGGAATTAAAGACACACTAATGACTCAAAACCTAACGAGGGAGAAAAAGTAGTTAAACATTTTTCAGGTACTATACCTACCTCCGTATCTCCCAAACAAACCTTCCCCCAGCAATCTTTGTAAATTTTTACCAGTTTTCCTTAAAACATTTCTCTCTTGCAATTGTATGGGAAGGTCCCACAGAGGAAAGCCCATCCATACACAAAGCCAACAAGCTCAAAGTTAGCAAGAACACTTGATTTTTAAAAGCTCTTTTACTTCTAATAATCTTTAGGTACCAGTTCCAGCAATCATTTCCAGAGAGGTGCAGTTCTGCAGTGTCTCCTCTTTCCAAAAGCATGGATTTCCATGTATTTTTTTTCCCCTTAGGGTGTGACTCCACAGTGCACTGTCATGCTCTGTAGAAATCCTCAGGTTAGCTCTGCTGAGGGGCACCGAGACACAGTTAAGCAGCAGGTTATGTTGGCCCATGTAGAGCAGCACTGTAAGGCAGGGAGTTTATTTCAGATTTCTGAGCCATCAGCCTGCCATGCTGCATCATGCCTTAGGGGCGTACCTTAAGGGGCAGAACTGATCATCTAAATTCATAGAATCATAGAATCATTACGCTTGGAAAAGACCTCTAAGATCGTCAAGTCCAACCGTCAAGCAACACCACCATGCCTCCTAAACCAGGCCCTGGAGTGCAACGTCTACACCTTTTCTGAACGCCTCCAGGGATGATGACTCCACCACCTCTCTGGGCAGCCTGTTCCAATGCCTAACCACTCTTTCGGTAAAGAAATTTTTCCTGATATCCAATCTAAATTGAATCTAATTCAACCACAGAGAGTTCAGGAAAGCTTTGTTTCACATGAATTTCAGGCCAGTTTAATAACAAACACTTTGAGGTTAACGTGACAAAGCAACTCTTCCATGCCATAATCAAGAGACTCAGTTTGGGACACTGAAAACGGCAAAGGCTTGGAGTGGAAGTCTTAGTGAAGAGTGTCCACAACCCCCAAAACATTCCAATTTGCTTTTTCACCCTTCTTTTCCAAAGAACGTACTGACATTCCTATCTTACTTGGTTGTGCAGAAACCAAGAAGCAAGCACAGGAGGCCAGGACTGCAATCTTCCTCTACTGGAAGGAAGACAGCTTTACTCTCCTGGACAGACAAGAGAGTTGAAAAGGCCAGGTCAAAAGCATAGCTGTACCAGAGCCGGAGTTAGTACCCTGTGCTGACTGCTTGTTTAACTTCCTCAGCATGCTTTCCCCAATGGGGTCCTGATGAACGCTACAGGATGCAAACACCAAAAACCAGAGAAATTACCAAAACAAGTGACCTGAGCTGCTCATTATTCTAACAAGTTACTAGTTCCTTTCACATAATAAAGTGAATTTAACAACAGCTAACCATTCAGGAGGCATGACAAGAAGACTGCCGGTACCACTAACCTGTGTCGATTTTTGTTCTTCCGTTTTTTGTGGCTGCTGTGGTGGCTCCCAGAAGAAGTAGAGGAAGCAGCTTTCTGGGGTTTCACCCCCTGCACAGACCCATCCAGCTCTTCAGCATCCTCCTGGTTGGGCTCATTCTCCTGATTGTGAAAGTCTGGAGAAGTGTCACTTTCTGTGCCACTGCCTGGCTCCCCTAGAGCATGACAAAGACAGACGAGCACAATGGTTACCTCCCTGCAGCTCACATCCCAAGCTGCCCTGGCAAAGCCCTGCATGGAAGAAGCAACCCCCAGCAACAGTACACGGGGAAGCAGAGACACACCAAGCCTTATGGCACCAGGAGGTAAATAAGAGAACCTGAAAAACATTTCTGAAGGACAGCAAGCTACCCCCTCAGCAACTGGAGCACACTAGAATTGCGTCCGATTTTGGTATGGATTACAAAAACATTTTTAAAAATCCTGAACGTAAGTGGTTCCTCCCCATGTCACCTGCAACTGACTGACAGACACAGAAACGTGTTGCTTCAGCTCTTCTAACCTCTTTCTCCAAAGAGCACCAAATCCATCTGAATAAGTTTTATGCACAATAACCCTTGCTGAGCATAAAAGCCTACTCGAGAAAGGAAGCTCAACTTTGTTTCTGTTTCTCACGGTGCCACTTTGCTGACTTTTGTAGCTAGAGGTTGTGCTGGGAGCGCTCAGGAGCCAGCCTAAGAGGAGCAGCCGCAGGTCCCTGGATGGGGAGCGCTGTGGGCGAGTGAGTACAGCACGGATCCAGACAACTGGAGACAGAGCTGAATGGTGGGGAGAAGCGTAATTCTTTCCAAATCCTGAGAGAAATGAAAAAGTGACTTACGTTTCTCAATGAGCTGGTCCTGAACTCCAGCTAATGCACTGACCGCCTAGAAAACCAAAAGGGACATTAATGAAAGCAGTAATTCACTTACCACTTTTCAAATGTTCAAAACCACACAGATCACCGCACAAAGAAAGACACATCAGGCCATTGCTTGAAAGAGCTTACGGCCTAGCACCAGCACGGCACGGCAGAAGGGGGTTAGGAACAAAAAGATAAAGACACGGATGGCAGTGACAAGTGTGTGGTGCGGGTGGTTCTTGACTGCAGTTGCCTTTCACCTCTCAGGGCGCTAGGAAAAGGGTTCCTGAAAGAGGCTGTGCGGTGGGATGAAGACGCTCGGGTCGGGGGAGATAGGGCAGGTACAGGAGCTTAAATGGAAAACCGGCCCTGCAGCAGCCCGGGCGACCACCACGGGACCAGCTGCACCAAGGAGCACCAAGGGACGGGGACAGGGACGGGGGACAGGGGCGGGGACGTCCGCTCGGCCCCGCCGGGGCCCGGCCCGGCACTCACCGCTGCCGAGGTGACGGAGGACTTGCTGAAGAGCCGCTCAGCCTCCTTGAACTTGCGGTTCCTCCGGTCGTTTTTGCTGTTGGAGTTCCTGAAACAGAGAGAGACGACATGGCGGGGGCCCGGCGGGGCGGG
>WAAD01017013.1:322108-337966 GCA_013389945.1 Fregata magnificens | reverse complement strand
CGGCCGGGCCCGCGGGGCGCCCCGTAACGCCCGGTGCTTTTCGTGGCAGGGAGTGGGAGGAGGAGAACCAGCGGTGGGTGCAGGAGGTGTCCAGCGTGCCCAGCAGCCGCCTGGACGTCGTCCACCTGCAGGAGCAGCTGGACCTGCGGCTGCAGCAGCGGCAGGCGCGGGAGACCGGCATCTGCCCCGTGCGCAGGGAGCTGTACTCGCAGTGCTTCGGTCAGTGCTCTACCGGCAAACGCAAAAAGCATCGCTCCTCACCCTCTCCCTGGGGGGCTGTGGCTCCCAAATCCATGGCCCCGTCGATGCTCCTCTTTCCAGAAGGTTTAACGCAGCCTTGTTCCCCACAGGGCAGGGCTGAGGGGTGCTGGCAAGGGAGGCCGCGCGGGGCAAGGGGTTGCTCTTCCAGCAGCGGCACTGCGCTTGCCTTCCCTGGCAGCCTCCGGCTCTTCAGTCCTCTGCAGATCAGACTGGCGTGACCGTTAACACCTGCCTAAGCTCTCAGCTTTTACACAGAGCATTTCAGGATGTCTTGTTGTTCACAAAGCTGACACTCAAAAGACATGTTGTAAATGCACACTTACACATACCTAGGAGTGAAAGATGCAAAGAAGCTTAAAACTCTCTTAGTTGTACTTAACCCCAACAGTTAATTTAAGATAACTTAAAACACTGTATAACTGTTAAGCACTCTTACACACTCTGATGACATGGTGTTGGTCTTCCAAATGCAAGAGATGGTCATTGGTTTGAGCACAATTCTTCTGGAGGCTCTTGACTCTTCTGGAGGCTTCCTGGTAACTGCAAAAAAATCATTACAGGTTTTTAGGTGGTTGCTGTTATAGCTTTAGTGGATCAGTATCATTGTTGTTACCATAGGTTCCGTACCACCACTCTGCTTTTATTTGCTAGCACTTGATGCTATAGCTGTAATGTAACGACAACAAAATTGTGACTATCTCTAGTTTGTGGTGCAGAGAACAGGTAAAAGACTAACAAGCTCTGGACCCTGGGTGTATCCAGCATTCCCAGATAAACGTACAGTAGCTACTCTAACTAGATCGTTGCACCCTTTCTTTAAAGATGAATTGATTCGTGAAACTACAATTAACTGTGCAGAGCGAGGACTGTTGCTGCTTCGAGTCAGGGATGAAATCCAAATGACAATTGCTGCTTACCAGACGTTGTACGAGAGCAGTGTTGCGTTTGGCATGCGGAAGGCACTACAAGCTGAGCAAGGCAAATCTGACATGGAAAAAAGAGTAAGTTGGGCTGCTAACCCCGTAATGTAGTTTTCTGCAGGCGATATAGCAGAAGGATATTACATATAAAATTTTATATGAAATCAGTTGTTTCTATTTCCACTGGATGGCGGTAAAGATCATCAAAATACTTGTCTTGCTGCTTTCCTAAGGCTTAATTGCACGTCATAAATAATCTGCTATTATATCTGGAAGTCTTTAAAGACTGTACAACATACAACTTTGTCCCATCTTAACTGAAAATTGATTATTAACAAACAAAACTTGAGAGATCTGTACTCTTTTCCAAGATTGCAGAGCTAGAAGAGGAAAAGCGGGAGTTGGAAAGACAAGTGAGTGAACAGAAAGCTAAATGTGAAGCTATTGAAAAACGTGAAAATGAAAGGCGACAGATCGAAGAGAAGAAACACACTGAAGAGGTTCAGTTCCTGAAACGAACGAACCAACAGCTGAAGGTTAGTAAAAAAACTCAATTCCAAACAGTAATGGTAAAACTTCTCATTTTGTAATTAGAAAGATATCATTTTCTCCTTACAGTTTTACAAGTGTTACATTTATGATGCATTTGTATTAATGTTCCACTTTCTTAAAATTCTCAGTGAAATGGGAAAATAGCGCTTTTGCATTCTCTGCTTCCTTGCTCAGTCAGTAATTGGCCATTACTGGTAAACCTGATGATGCAAACAGCAGGTCAGATTCACTGAATTCTAGTCATACACACATTTGCCAGGGAGAGATCAGAATTTGGTCAGAAAATGATAAATTGTTACAGTCAGCTGGAGAAGAGCAGACACGTGCAGCTGAACCCCAAATGCAGAGGCTTCAAACTTGACTGATACCCCAGGAACCTATTTCTGCACAACTTGATCGTAAGGTTGTAATAGTTAGCACCCCTTCTCAACTACAAAACAGAAAATCTAGTGAAGGCAAATAAAGAAGTTTTGTTTCTTTGCTGTTGGCCATTAAAGTTGACTCCCTGATAACAAGACACACCATTTAACATTAAATATTACCTAATAAGAACAACTGTGTGCTTATGCAGTAGGGACTTGCATAACTACAGGAGTAATTTTGTGCTTGCTGCTTTGGTGAAAACAGAGCTTCTCCTCATTACTTTGCTTTTGAAAGGAAAAAATCCCCCATCTTTTGAGTAAAGAAAAAACGTTACCATAAACAACGTTAAATGTTTCTGGCTACAGCTTAAAACATTTCCGTTACACCAAGCTGCTTTCCTTATCTTCAGTGTTCCTACGGTTTCTCCTTTCTAAACCATTAACATCTTCAGGCCATCTTGAAATGTTTTAGGGCACAAAATGGAATAACTGTTAGATCAAATGTGTGTTGCCACTGATTCCACGTTTCCTCCTTGAAGTACAAGCATTCTAACAGCTGTGTATATACCACTGTTGTAGTTTATTCTGATGGCAGCTCTAGGGAGAGGACAATCTAAGAGTCCTGGAAGCTTCACGCACTACACGCTCCCTACGCATGGGTAGCTCTCTGATCAATCTGCTAATTGGGCGTCAAGTCGTCTCAGGAACTGAAAAAACTGCTGTTCCCAGCTACTTTTGTCCCAGAGTCAGAGTTTGTGTTCCAAATGCTAGAGAGCCAAATATTTAATTTAGCTAACACAGTCCAGCCTGAAATCAGAGAATTCAGACCACTGTTTCAACAGCTTTTATTTAATTTCCTCTTCAATGCTTTACATTATAAAATGAGTCTTTCATTGTATGGAACCAAGGCCAGCTCTTTTCTTCTCAGAGTGCAACAAGTGTGTATGCCAAGAATGAACAGCTAATTTATAAAACATGTAGTAAGGAATGGAACAGCTAGGGAAAAAAACCCTGGCCTGCTTCTCTTGAAGTATTGCAGCATCCATCGGCCCCTCGCTTTGAATATGTAACAGACAATTTATCACTTTACAGCAATGCGCGTTTATTTTTTAGGTTGAATCTAATTTGACTTACTGTCTCATTTGTTTTTCAGGCCCAACTTGAAAGCATCATTGCACCAAATAAGTAGATTTTTTTGTTGTCCTCCAGGCAGTGCTCAGAAGAGCTGTCAGAGCAAGAAGTTTGCAATTAGTGACAAACATTTGTCTTCATAAAACAATCTTGAATTTTCACTTACCGGTAACTGAAAGCAGCATAATTGTATTATCTCTTTCTCTTGAAGAGTTGAAATTCAAGGGCTTCATTAATTACTGCACCCTCTTTCAGTGCCTTCACAGCATTCAGCTCCTTGAATAGTGAACCTGTCTGGGACTCGCCTGTTGGTAATACGCTAGATGACCTTCAAAGCAATAAACTAATAAAGGTTTTTATGTGCAAGCATCTCTGTAGTCTTATTACTTTGAAAACATTGTAGAAAATTCAGAAACAATCTATGAAGTGCCTACAATAAATAAGTCACACTCACTAAGAATCAAATTGCAGGTAATTCTTGGACAGGTGTTTGGAGGTTATTTCCTTGGGTACGTGCAAGTTGGTGTTAATTGTACGTCAAAATCCCTTGTCAGAACCGTTAGTAGTAACCTAGGATGAGCAATACCAAAGCTCTCTACGTGGTTATTTCTAATGAAACACAGGGGTATGATACCATTCCAAGCATCACTTCTCAGTGGAAGCCAATGAAATCTTCACTTGAGGTACCTGTGTAACTCACTGATTATACATAGCAAGCAGACATGGGAAAAATAATTAACTGTAGTCATATGGAAAACTCCATAAAGCTAGTTTCTGGGGGGGGCCGGGGGGGGCGGGGGAATGACAACCCAAACCAAAACCCAAAACCAAACCCACCACCACTGAATAACACTTCAGGATATGTTTTGCCAATGCAGTGTTTACTGGCCTTAGATGGTGATGTGGAAATACCGTGATCTCCAATTGCATAAAGAACTTTCAGATGATGCAGAAACAAAGAGTGAGACGCTACTCCTGGGAACAAGACAGACGAGTCAAACTAGGCTTTGAATGGGAACTACAAGTTTTATATTAAAAAAAGCCACTGCATACTAGAGCTGTTTTATGTAAAATTTAATAGAAGAAGCAGTTACTGCTTATGATTGTATTTTTTGTGCTTTGATCTTTGTCCCTCCAAGCCAGTTTTTTTCTTGTTCTTATTCTTATTTTTCACGTTGTGAGTTTCATAATACCGGACTCCAACCTTCTTGGACCGCTGCTGCCTCTCAGCTCGTCTTCTCTGTAAAGACACACAAACCACATTAGCAAATCCACAGTATCCATAGCCTGAATTTGTTTGCATTCTTTCAAACGTTCATTTTGCATTCCATATGCCTTAAGTAAAATAATTTCAAACAAAACATTACTGATGTGAATATATGGACATCTATATGGAATCCAGCCACCCATGCTCTTAAAACGCTGCACAGGAAGATACGCTTTAATCTTTACAAAAGAAGTACACAAGATACAGAGAGCAACCTGTTGTGCATAGTCATGTAAGAGGTCTTTGACGGAAGGTGTGACAGAACATTCATAAACAGAATTCAGTCTTCCGCTCCCCTCTGACAGTCCTAACAGTCCACTGCAATGCTCCAAAAAGCCCTTGCTGTACAAGTTTGCTTACAAATCACTTTCAAAGTCCTACAGACGGACTATTTCACTTGGTGTTTAAGTTATTCTAGAAGAATTGTTTAGACTTGACTAACATGAACAGAAAATAGCAGCAGCAGCTCTCTTTGAAGACAGAATAGTACTGCCCATCTAGTTCCAAATTCTCCCACCTCCCAGCATTGAGACCCCTGCTCTCTTAACAGCATCAGTGGGCAAGCTAACGCTGAAAGCAGAACAGTTATCCACAAAGGATTCTCCCCTGAACACTCTTTCTGTCATGGTTATCTGCTGGACCCTTTTATGGGTCCATGCTCAGCGGGAACATGCTACTGTCACATCTCACGTCAGCAGCAAGTCACCCTGTTTTCACATTCCCCCTACCTCAGTTACAGTCCCTGCGCTCTCTTCCTCCTACCAGTGCCCAGTCTCAAAGCTCTTAAGCGATAATGGGCAATCTACTCATAAAAAAAGCCAGCTCTATTACTCTGCTCATTTGTTTTACTACAAGAAATCACACTTACTTCTTTGGATGTAAGTTTCTTGCAAGGCTGTTTACCCAAATGGTCATCATCATCTTCCTCTTCTGCTTTCCTTTTTCTTTTCTTTTCTGTGCTACCTGCAAACAGCAGAGATCACATACTCAGGCATCTTCCAAAACACCCATCTGTTGGCAGAACTTAAGACTGGGGTCACCATCCCATCTACTTCAGCAAAGCATTCCTTTGGTCATGTTTTAATAGCTTCTACCAAAACAATACGCATGTTCCTTACCAGAGAATTACTCGCTATTACTATGACAACTGCTCTTGAGAAGCAGATTCCTTAAAGCCCCATGCAAGTCCAGAAGAATTTCATAGTCTTGTCAGAATAGGGTTCTTCCACATGATTTTGCCTTTAATCAAACTCACTATGGAAACTGAAGCCACAGACTCTTGAAGTCACCACAGTAAAACCTAGACCCTGAAGTAGCTCTGTGCTTTTATAATGTCGCAAAACCCTTCCACTCCCTTCTGTGTAATATTACACCACGTGGAACGGAAGTTGCTCAGACTGCAATCTGCCCATAGCACTGTTCTTTTGGAAATACAACATTTGTCGTCACTTTACCCTCATTCACTAGTAGAGGGACGTATCTTACTGTACAGACAAGTGTTCTACAGAAAGGCTACAGCAAGGTCACCAGGCAGCCCTTAGGTTAGCTATGGAAATATTTAAATACCTTTAGGGGAAAAAGAACTTGCAATCAGGAGCTAATGAATGCTTCTCCCCCTAGCTTCCTCTCTTCTCTTGCTTATGGGATTTCCAAGTGTAGATTAAGTACAGCTACTAATTTTGTTTTACCTGTGTCTTCAGCTTCTTTGGGTTCTTCAGACTTCTGCATGGATTTTGCAAACACTTTTTCACTCAGCTGCTTAGGGATTCTACAAAAGATAAAATAAGCAATAAAAGAATGTCATAACACAAAATGTAACCATCTCCAAGAAGTGATCGGTCTCCAATAGATCCCAGTAGCCCGTCAGCAGCAAAGCCGCAGCCTTTGCACCTAAAAAACATATTACAGTAATCTTGTCTCTGGAGTTACTGGGCTCGTGCGCTGCAGAAAGGGACAAAATACAACACCTAACCTTGAAATCTTAGTCCTCACGAAGCTGGTGGATGAGCTTTGCTAGAACTGGGCCTGCTGTACGAGCTAGGATACTCTTGTACATGCATGGAGACCCAGCTGGCATATCCAGGTAGGACATTAGCCTTGATATTGCTCCAGAAAGAACCCAACATCAAGGAGGAATGTAATATTGCTACCCAGATTCTAATCCATAGAGGCAGCTTTCCAAAAGCGAGAACATTTTTAGGTATGCCGGTAAATAGGACTTCTTGGAATAATCTTTCAAAACCAAACTGCCACTTAGCCAAAGTTCAAATATTTATGGCTAAACTAGATAAGCTGTGGCAACTTGTGTGTGGCAACACAGAGGAACCAGTCAAACAACTCATGAATGGGGTGAGACTACAGCAGAACCTCTTCCCCCCTGCAAAATATTTGAGTCACTGAACAGATTCAGATACCTTATTGCTGAGAATCTCTTGGCTTTGGCTTTATCCAGAAATTTTTTGTATTTTGCAATCTTCTCTTCCAAAGCCTTAAGAACTGTCTTAGAGCTCTCCCTGGCACCTGGCACAGCCAACTGAGATTCCTCCTCTACTGAATCTTGATGTTGCTCATTTTCCTCTTTCTCCTCTTCCTGCTCCTCCTGTCCAGAAGAATCACTGTCTGTTTCATCAAAGCCTGGCACATCTACAGGAACCAGGTCTTCTTCCGAGAACTGAGGTGCCACATTAATCCTCCCAAAGTTCTGCCGAACATGTGACATGAGTTGCTTCATTTCAGTATTATTCTTCTCTTCTGCTGGCTCCGCACTTGATGCTACCGACTCAGAGATTTTCTCCTCATTATTATCTTGGCTTGATGTCATAGCTATTTCCAACGCAGGAGGCTACAAGAAAGAGTGTAATGGATATATTATCTCCAAAGTCTGTCCCATCATCTCTGCGAGCAATTTCCACTGTATCTCTTCGGGAAAAGCCTAAGATGACAGGCTAATGATGTGATAATTACTGACATTTCTGGTAGTCAGACGAATGTAAAATGGCTCAGATGTCTCTGTGAGGATCATTGCTACCTGGTCCTCACCAAATTCAGGTGAGTGTCACCTGAATCACCAGACTTGGGCAGAGCCCAAGACGTGCACTGCCCAAGTTACACGTCACTCTGGGAAAAACAACAGTTAATACCTTTAGGAAAACTAAATAATATGTGAGAAGAGGAGGCACGAGCATCACATTCTCACCTGAGGACCTGTTTCTGCATTCGGTGGCTTCACAAAGAATGGAATTCTGCCTCTCTGCCAGTCATTCAGAACCATCTTGCTCACAGTTTGCACGTCAGGCTCACCACCCTGAAAGAACCCGGTAACAATTTATGTCCACGTTTGCAGGGCATACCACCTTTCTATTACTTGTAAGCAACAGCAACGTTTATATTTCCCATGTTCAGTAACAGGCCACAGGCTCTTCCAGCCTGCAGATGCAGAAAGTTGTCATACCTTTAGCAGTTTTCCAGTCCTAGAAGCAAGTTTCTCAAGGAAGTCTTCTGTATCCTTCCAGGAATCAATTTTGTATGTCTTTCTGATGTACTCTGGTTTGGCTCTTTCCAGCACGGCACTAATATGATCTTCAGGGCTCTTAATCTTTTCAACTTGAACCTGAAAACAAGTGGTAGAATATCAACCCTTTGGAAAGTGTGCATTCATTTATTTGAACCCACCATGTTAACAACAGCAAAGATTTTCCAGCATTTCGTGCGGATACGTACCACTCCCTTCAGCACAGTGTCTGTTTCCGTGTCTCCAGACGGATAAACTACACCTGGGCAGTCGATGAGAAAAATCCGACGCATCAAGGTAATGTACTGCCACACCTGAAAGGGATCAGTAGTTCCCCATGTTACCTCCTTCCACAGACAGCCCTCTGTTCTGCTTTTTAAACGCACAGTTCTAATACACAGGAGTCATCTTAGGAACTTGGTATTAACACACAGAAACAGAACATAACTTGGCATTTTTGTTAGCTACCCAAGACGTATTGCACCTTGCTCCTTCTGTATCAGCCAATCTTATCCCTAAGGTTTTTCATCAAACTACTAACTCACAGGACCAAGGTGAGGAAACTGCAATCACGACAAACTCTGATATTCCGTGGTTTTCCTCTTCCATGATCCTTAACTTTAGTGATATTTAGCAGTACAATGAACAGGCTAGCAAAGAAGATTCCTGTAACTTTGTCTTCTTGTTTACTGTCACATTCTTGAAGAACAGAGTTAGAAAACCAGCACTAACAGAGCCTGACAGCACAAATACACCCAATCATTTGATTCGGGAAAGCGCAGACACTGAGTCAGGGCAGCTGAGCACTCAGATCACAGCGCTACAGTACAGGTAGAATGGGAACTCAGGAATGCTTCCAGTAGCAGTGCTTCAGAGCAATGCCTGTCGATCAGCTGCTCCTCAGATTCAGGGTCACATAGCCTATACAGTTCAAGTGCTAGACTTGAAAATGTCATAGAGCTAATTTTACATGAATTCTGCCTTTGACAATGCACTTACATAACTAATTTTTATCTTTAGTATAGGGATCTCTTCCTACCTTTGTTTCACCTGCAATAGGGGCCACATTGCAGACCTTCTTAGACCGTAATGTGTTGATCACTGAGCTTTTGCCAACGTTTGGATAACCAATGAAACCCACGCTGATCTGTTTCTTGTCGGAGTGTAACTGTTAGAAATAACACATCTTTTTTAACACCTCAGAGAAAGACAGAACTACTACTACAGTTCTGAACATTTGAGCAGCTACTGTTCTCACTATATTGGAAAGCAAAGGGGACATCGAAGTACCAGATCAAAAAATGAGATCAGCTCTTTTCTATCAGGAGAGATGTATAAGGGTACAACCAACTTGCCATCCAAGAACTCCAAGTATTGAAGAAAATATTTGCTACTTCAAAAGGATGATGTGAATCCCTTGTATTCCTTCTTGCTCTAAAATTACTTGTGAACGCCTTATTTAGAAACCATTTCGGTTGAGAAACCAAGCAAATATAAGCAGCAGCTGGGGACAGAATATAGATGTGGCTTGAAGAGACAGTAACTAATCTAAAGGCAACAGAAGGTGTCCTTTCTTGGAAAAATGAAGACACTTAAAAGAAGAATACCTTAATAGAATATGCACATATGCAGGACATAAACAGGTGTGACACACGTTCCTTTCTTCTACACACTCAAATGAGACCTAGGAGTGTCAATGGGATACTCCGTCTACAAGAAACCTAGGCCAGAGACTGATGGTCAAACCCACTCTTTCTGGATCTCCTCAGTTTGACAAACATTTTGAACATACTTGAAGGAATATTTTCCATTTTCTCTCCAGAGAGGTGAGCTTTATTGACAGAGTCGTTTGCTGACAGAACAGCCATAGGAAAGTGTACTGAACCCCAAACGCCAACAAAACAGAAACCTCCACACTAAACACCCCCACGCCCCCAAACACCACCACAAATCCCAAAAATTGTTCTGTACCTTTCCAAACTGCCTTAAAAGCTGTATGAAAGCACCTTTGCCAAAAGGGTTTGTGAGGCTGGCATGAAAAGCAAGCGTTGGATACTCCTGAGAAAGGACAGCAACCCAGCGCTTCTAAAGAGGAAAACATTACTCGGTTAGGGATCCTGTGCCGCAGAGGTGGTGAAACAATCTGCTTATGAGCAGAAGTACACAGCATCTTCACTTGGGTCACAAATGCAACTGTCTATGAAAATTGCTATGTAAGAACCTTTGAAGCATTTCACCAACCCAACAGCTGAAAGGACTGAGTATTGTTTTTATAAAAGACAAACAATTTCCCAAAAACGCCTTCACTGCTAGCTAAAACTAATTAGTTTAACAATATAAAGCAAACCAGCTGTGGTGGATATGGATCTTAAGCGGACTAACATTTAGCATACTCTGGAGACATCAGCTGAACTGTTAAATCCAGACAGAGGAAGTAGAGAATTTGTGGCTGGTGAGTGTTGCCCAACTCAGCCAAACTTGGACAGATTCACATTGTAATTGTTACTTTTATAGCAGGCAAGCAGAGAGCTCCCATTGACCCAGTTACATTACGCCCTTTGAGACCAGCATGAGGACTGGCAACAGAATTAAAGCAGAGGCTACAAAAGGAACAAAGAAGGTCCAAGGAATAGCAGGCAGGACTGCACTTACAGTAACCCAGGTAGGAACAAGATCACATTTGTTCAGGACAAAAATGAGATGTTTCCAGTGTTTCTCCTTTTTAAGATAAGATTCCACATGCGGGGAGCGAGTACCCATGGGATCCCTGGCATCAAGAACTTGAACAACAACATCTGATGAGTCTATCACCTGAAAAAAAAAAAAATCACGCCAAAGGAAAGGATTTTACAGAAAGAAAGACATCTCTACCTCCAAAATGAAAACTAGTAATTTTCTAAACGACATCATTAATTTAAAAACCTTGTATCCCTCACGAACAACTGTTACTTCCCCATAGACTAGTAAAGCTCGGACTAATATCCATTGATCCTCCACTCTCTCTTCCCCTAACTCCCCTCCACATTCAGGCTGGACAGCTGAATAGCTTTTACCTGTTCTTAGGCAGCAGAAAGATGCTTGTAGCACTTGGGAAAGAAAACACTGCACCCAAACAGGAAAATTAATTGCTTCAGTAGACAAAAACAATGTTCACCATCCATTCTGCAGCAATTCAATTCTGCCATTTCATAAAGGATCAGGATAGAAAGTATGTTTTCTGGATCAATATGAAACACACAACCAAGTAGGGACCTGCTGTTAGTCCACTAAGCATCTACAGCAGGGAGCTGTCATTTTATGAGTTGCTTCAAGCCAAGTGAATTTGTTTCACAGCTATTTCCTGCATTTTTGGCAACGTCTTACTGAAATCTGTTTTGCTCTATCGTTCCCAGTGCTTTTAGATCTAAATGAAAAGGTTTTAAGCTATATTTGGAAATTCAGAGAAAAAAAGTCAAGCAATTTCACACCTAACAGTCACTGAGAGCACACAAACTGCTCTTACAACCCTAATGCATTATCCGTCTCCATTCCTCTAGCAGTCAAGGTGACTCACAGGAAACTGAGGGTCAGAGCCCTCCAAAGACGACCCTATCAACACGCCAGATGTTTTCAGCCTAAAGAAACTCAGGGGCCTCTGACTGGTTTATTTGTGGTGAAGCCCCAGGAATCTAAGAGAAACTAATACCTTTGCTCTGCCAGTCCATCTCGAGATCATATATTCTAAGGACCTTTGTTCCAGTGGGACAAGAGGTCAAGAATCAAGCTCGCTCAGGCAGAGATTTGAAAATGAGTCTCTGCTCCCTTCTACAGCTGGCTCTTTCTGTTCCCATTTATGTAGTGTATCAGTACCAGAAAAAGGGTGTATGGTTTCAAGTCAGTCAGTTCAACTAGGCTGACAGGAAAGCAGGCAAGGGAATGACAAACTCAGGACATCTCTGCATGAAGAAAGTCACTGTCTTAACGTTTCTAAGAAACTTTACAGCAAATTAAATTGTATCAAAGCTTCCCTAACAGAGCAATAACGGTTTTCAGAGCTTTTCTGATTATTGCTGTATAGGATTTCCAACGCTGTGCTGAAGTGCCTGACTTCGTAAAGGCTGATAGATGTGGCTCTGCTGCAAATTATAAGCGTTGCTTACCTTGTAGAGCTCACCCCAGATTCTTTTGGACTGTCCTTTCTTATATATCTCCTCTTGTGCTTCATCCCTGGAAGTGGATTATCAGACACATCAGCAACCACAATAACAGGGTTACAGTGTTGCCTTCTCTAAAGCCGTTTAGCCATTTACAGACAAAAGAGGAGATGAGGCCCAAGTAACAGACAGCTGGGATTTAGTCTCCCTCCCCATCCTCCGCCTTCAATCTACCCATTTGCAGAAAGATCCTACAAGAACGCACTCTTTCAAAGATTCCTATCTGCCCACTGGTCAGTTCCCTATCTAACCCAAAACATGAGTTTGGAGATGTTCTGACGTGCAACAGAAAACGAATTATGAATAAAGACAGAAGGGTCCCATAGAAGCAACAGTTTGATTAAATACATTGGGACAAAACAGGATTTAAAAAATCCCAAATTCAGCTAATTTCACTTTCCTTACTCCTCATGCAGTAACAGCATTGACGGATGTACTGGATACTTCTTTAAAAATAAGGCTGGCGTTTCGGAAATATAAACAACAAATAATTTCTCCTTTCTATTTACCTTACACCAGTGTCTTCCGTCACCAGGTCTCGGTCCTTGCCCTGATCATAAGATCCTGATGAGGCTTCAGCATTCTCCACCAGAGACTGCACATCACTTGCAGAAAGATTTGGTCTTTTCCTCTGTGATTTGGGGCCAAATGTTGTTTCAAATGTTTCTGTGTCAAGAATGTGAACTCTGGATGTCTAAGGAAGAACAGGTTGGTAAAAAAACCACAAACACAGTTTTTTCACTCTCATGACACGCAGCGTACAAGACCTTAGTTCAACGCAACTCTGCAACCAGTGACAAGAGTTACAGGCACTTTCCTAACAATGTTTGAGTTCTCCAGCTTAATCTTTGAGAAACAGGAGTGGATATTTAACAAGCAACAAAACACACTGCACTTGCCAAAGAACTACGCTTCAGTTCTTTCACCATAAATGATGTCAAATGTAATTAAAACTACAATGATGAAAATTTAGCTGCTATCTTTGATCATTTCTCATTTTTCTAACAAGTGCACAAATCTCGCCAAATTCACAGAGTTTTGTCAGGGATAATTACAATCAAATTTGTAGATTTTAAAGCCTGTAATGAATGCCAACTTTTCTTGGAACGGCATACAATTCATTGCTGAAAGAAGTAATTTGTTTTTGTAATGAACATTTTAGTTTCTTATAACTCTTTCCTTAATTTAAGTAACATTTTTATGACATAAATCTGGAAAGTTTCCACACGAAAAAATAGCTAGCAAGAGTCCAAAATAATAGTTCAAATATCATGAAAGAAACCTGGTAATAACTAAAACTTGATGCATTAGAAATTAAGGCTACACGCACAAGAATTTCTGATTTGAAATAAAACGCACGTATTTGAGTTCGAATTCATCACACGACAGCGTCTGTAGTGTGAAGCATCATCAAAAAAGGTCCCTCTGTCACACGAGCTATTAGAAGCATCAGAACATAAGGTGGCAAGCTGCTACAGTCATCCTAAGCTGGTACGCTAACCTAGGATGTTTTGGGGTAAGTTTCCTGTCAGAAAACGAGAATTTCTAATAAATAACAGATCTTCTCACAAACTACGGGGAAGTAATACACTGTTTCTTTGCCTTCACATTCGACATCCACAGTGATAGGCTCTCAAAAACATCCTTCCCCAAGTCATCCATTCCAATTGCTCCCCCCAATCCTTCTAGAACACAACATTTCGCCAGGCTGAACAGAGACAGCACGATCGCTCACAGATAAATAACATTCACGACACCACTGCACACATAATCCAGCCTTCCCCCTGTACAGATGAACGATACTCACGTGCGGTTTAATTCGATCATAGAAAAGGGACATCGGCAACTTTCTTTGCTTCATGACTACTCTGTAAGGATCTTTCATGACAGTTTCCATCTCTTCTTGAAATTTCTGTAGGGATGATTGCTTGATCACGCGAGTATTTCCTGCATGTAAAAATAAATACTGCACCTGCCTGTTCCTCATCTAAACTGCTTCAAAGACCCCCGGTACACTAATAAAATACTAATACTCCATCTGGAATCAAAAATACCAGTGGCAAAAAATAGAAGATTTTACTTAAGACAAACCCCAAATTAGCATAAATAAGCCACTTTCCCACCATTTAAAGAAAATTTAAAAAGTACCCCTCGGACACTTAATGTACATAGGCTACAACACACATACACATGGGCAAATGCCAGAAAATGACCAAAGGAGACAGAATAATCACACTTTAGAGGAGCACAGGGAAAGCAGACACCCAAAGTACAGGTACCTGCAAAGTGTGAGCCCATACCCATGCCTACAGTGGGGGTCCTTCACCTTCGTTTTCAGTATCTGACCCACACAGCACTGAGACCACAATTCCGAAATAAACACCCTCCAAACACACAAAGTTCAACAGTTTTTAAGCTTGCTGAGTCTGAAAGTTGGGGAAAAACTCACCAAACCATTTAATATTTGGTTCCACTCTTGCCACTGTGCCTGGTGCCACTGTCGACTGATACTGGAGAGGCTTAATCACTTTACCGTGTCTGTTTCTAAGTGAAATATGAGAATGCATGTAAATACGCAAGGGCAGCCCCTCTAGCACTTTTGTTCACTAGACCAGAAGTACATCCACAAAATCCAGAAAGACCCTTCATCTAGAACTGGTGCCCCTGAGATTGTTACCAGAGTTGGTACTGCCTGTAAGGGCTAATTAACTCAAACACTGGGACAGAAGAAGTGATGTCAGCCAGTGCACACTCCTAAGTCTCACTCCAGCCTGACCAGACTCTTCATGAAGGCTGCTTGTGTCAACCCAAGAATGGCTTTTTGGGGTGCAAAAAGCACGGAAGTACAATTTCCCAGTAACCACCGCTTTCTTCTCTCATGGGCTCACGTGGAAATTTTTAATCAGCTCTACCCATCAGCTGGTGCAGAACACTCATCATGAGATAATTTCCAAGTTGAGACCTGGCTTAAATTTAGTACTTTTTAAAAAAATACATATTTCCCAGTTTGCTCTCAAAACAAAGTGAAATCTGGCAAAACCAAACAAAACTGCTAATCTGAGTCAGGATTCTCAGAACCCCCCACGGGATCTACATCATGGCAGACATGCATGTTTACAAGGTGGGAGCTGCTCCACAGCCAGCAATTCTCAGAGTGAAGGGGTGCTTCTCAGCGAAGGAGCAGTATAGAAGTCAGGCTCTTCTGACATTTCGAGGTGAGCTTTTGAGTTATGCTGTTGTTGGAAACGAAGGAATTCTGGGCGTTTTTGGGTTCGTGACATTCCAGTGAGATCACATCAGCTGCTCTGCATCATATGTTTTCCAGCTGTATTCCCTGGTACACATCGCTGCTCTGTTTGAAACTCAGGGTAAGGCTTCCCAGCTTACAGTATTACAGAAAACACGAAGGAGTGGCTCCGCGCCAATAAACAGGCACTTTGTCACCCGAGTGAGGACAGCTGCCCTCAGCGCGGTTCTAGCCGCCACACAGGCCGAACGCACTGGCACCGGAGGCCACGCTGCTGATCTGCACCGACAAACGCGCTCCCTGCGCCGCCAGGCCCCGGTGCCTCCCGCAGGGCACGGCCCGGCGCCGTTACTGGCAGCGCATTTACCGGCGCCCGCTCACTGCCGTGCCTGGCGGGAGCCCAGCCCCGCGCCC
>WAAD01017013.1:218814-321292 GCA_013389945.1 Fregata magnificens | reverse complement strand
GGGACGCTGCCGTGGCGGACGGGGCTCCCGCCCTGGGCGGCGGGGGGAGCCGGGGCCGTTTCAAAGGACGAGAAGGCTGTAATAACGAGGGCGCTGGCACGGGAGCCCTCATTGTTTGTGAAATGTTGTTTGTTCACAGAAACATAATGAGAATCATTTGGGAGCTTGGCATTAATGCTCGTTTCCATTTGCAGATGAATGCATGTGGTCAGCGAACGGGTTTGTTGGCGGAGGGATGCCGGTGGGAGCACTGGCGTTGCAGAGCGTACTTACATGCGGCAGGGCAGCATTGGTGGGGTGTTTATGGGCACGCAGGGTTGCTTTTTCTGGGTTACTGGCAATGACTTTTTAAAATTAGAAATAACAACACTGGCGTTTTTATATGCATGTAAAGAATTGCATGGACAGTGCAGAAACTTAAATCAAATTTAGGCAAATTATACGTCTAAAGACTAAGCCTACGTTCGTGCTAGTGCCAGACTTTAATAGCAATTGGAAAGATCCTCACCTTGGGGGAATTAACAAAGCTCCACTGAAACGGTGTTAATTTGTACCAGAGGTTGGGCGGGGGCCAAACTGCTCAGCACGTTGGGGAATCATTCCCCAAAACAAAGGTCTGGCCCATCATTTCTAAATACTTATTAGCAGCAGAGTATTCACGGCTAGTTCAATTTCCTTCTAGTTCTGCTAATGCTCTTCTAAATCCAGAACAATAACAGAGCTTCTGAGATTTTGTTCTTTCAATAATTTTCAGCATTTTGCTTTTAGGTAGCACATAGTCCCTGTTGTACAACGACGTCCTAATGACTTGTGAGATGTTTTGTAAGATGGCGGTCCTCAATTTTCAGTCTGTTTTGGTTAAGCCTACGATTTCTGTTTTTTCTCTTAATAGAATTATCTATGCCTTGGGCATTTAAAAAATACACATTGATGTGGGCATAAAAATTAGTTCTAAATTGTAGATAATTGTTTAAGCTATCAGACTGGAGGCTCATGTAGAAAAGTTTTCCCAGGACAAGTGTGTTTTCTATTAGAGTTGATATCAATCTGTCAGAAGATCCTTTTGATTTTCAAATTTTTAGACTAAATAGTTGAGTAATACTTGCTCTGGTCTCCCCCACTCTTTCTTCCTTTTCCTTAAGAAAACACTGTTTTTATTGTTAGCAAGATATATTGGAGCACATCCAGAAAATTGCTGTCTCTTTCTGTGAAAGAATAGAAATAGCTAGCTTTAGACATGAGGTTATGTCGTGGAGAACTTTTATTGCTAATGCATCTGAGTTAATTGTTGAATTTCCACGTTGAAAGCTTTAACACGGAGGTCTCAGCACCACTTTCCCCAGCCTTGCTTATGGTGAGCCCTGTCGCCCAAATCAGAATGGGCTACAATCCTGTATTTTCTGTCCTAAGAAAAGATGATACTGATAACATATGGGAATTGCGTTCAAACTGGAATAAATTCATCCTTTCAGCTGTGCTCTCCTCTCTCTCATGTTTTTCCTGACCAAAATTACATTACTGGGGCTAACAGTTAGTGTTTAACTTGCAGTATCGCTGTAGCTGTGGTTGTTTACTTGTGCATCTGATAACAGACGGGTCAGATATTTTACTCTACTAAAATAATTTTTTGTTGCTGTATGACTCACAAGCTTTTCATTTGCTATTGATGCATCCTCCCGTTTCAGTTTTTAACTTTTTTTTTTTCTTCTTTTTAAATTGGCTACAGTGGGCTGTTGTCCATACTGCATACCAGACAGGACAGGGGGGTTAGTGATAGATGCCAGGCCTGTCGGATCTGCCAAACGGCCTCAGCTTCATTGACATGACTATCCTGACCATTGCTGAAATGAAATCATTTCGAGTCTTATGTGGCCTCTTCCTTGTCAAAATCCCAGTGAATGTGGTTATGTGATGCCATCAGAATGACTCATTGCCATAATTACATATGTTCTAAGGGGTTATTCCCATTGTATTATTAAAAACTAGTGATGTTTGATTTTTGGCAGGGACTGTCTTCCTCGTATGATCTACAGATTTTGTCAATTAAATGAAGGAAAAATAGATTTCCAAGACTTCAGAACAAGGCTGGACTTGTACTCAGAGCACTTTTTCAGTGTGGTATTGAGCTACTTTGTTTTATTTAATAGGATAAAGGCAACATCAGCCATCTTACTCTCCTTGTTGCAGTGATTCCCTGCAGAGCACAAGGACAGAAGTGGGTTTTGTAGCAAGCCTTCAAAATCATCCCATGCGCTGCCAGAAGATACCATAGATGGTTTATGACCACAGTAGTTTTCCCAACTTGGTTCCTCAGGAATAGGTTTTCAGGGATGTAGCTTACAAGAGTGGGAGGCAGGGCTCCTTGGCAAAAGGCCCCAAGTTTGAGGGCTCCTTAACAGAAAAAACAGAAGTGATCCCAGATATCGTTGCCTTGGATCTGGAGTTCCCAAAATGGTGACCGAAAGCAATAGGGGAAAGCTGGAGCAAGGAGAAAATCAAAGTCAAGCAAAACAAGGCAAAAAGGTGAAAAAGGACTTTGAGAGCGCGGGCTGCGCTGTGCCCAGCAGGGTTGAGCCCTCGGAGCGAACGTTGTGCTCAGTCCCGTGCAGTTCTTGCAGGCTTGCAGAGCCTTCTGCTTTACTCTTTGAATGTACGCCAGCGCTGCAGATCTCTCTCACAGGAATTAAGTGTTTACTAGCAATCTGGAAGCTGAAGCATTTACGTATAAATGTTTTACTCTTGTGATTTGATTTTGATGAAAAGTGACTTCTTTTCTGGAAAGCTGCACATGCTGCATCATGCATGTTAGCCTTGTGCGTCGCAGGATTTGACATGGCCTTTTGCAGGCTGTTTCAGTGGTGAATGGCAGACGAGCTTCTAACCAGGCAGTTTTGCTTGTGCTGTAAATAACAATATATTGTCTGCCTGGTTGCCTCTTTTTTTTTTTCCACTGCGATCCTGCTGCTCTTCAAAAATCATGGAGATTCTGGCAAGCAGCTCCACCTAAACTATGGTTTGGCATTCAGGTGGGTATAATACATTATCATGTATATAAATGCCATCAGCGTGATTTATTTATGGTGACTGGTTAAATACAGCTGGTATTTCTGTAATTTTAATAGAGGGTTTTTTTAAATGTTATGCCTAACATCTCTCTCTGTGAAGACTATTGACTTAATAAAATCTGTAAATATAAAAATATATATATAAAAATAATATATAAAATATCCCTTTTAGTGCTCTCAGACAATGTAATCCAAATAATAGTATTAGGGATAACCTGTTTCACTATCCTACTCTATTTCCTTTAATCAAAGCTAAGATTTCTTCTGAGTGAGACATCATTTTAACATAAACATGAACGAAAAAGTATATACATTGCCTCCATCTCCATGGGGGTAGAAAGCCAGTAAATTATGGTTTAAGGAGTATGTGTGCACACATTTAACTTGACTAATGAAAAATACAGATTTATATTACACAGAGGAGATAAGAATATAACACAACCAACCTGTGTTTGGTGAAATTTGCCTGCTTTACCTCCTAAATCTCGGCAAATGAGATGGAAATTAAACAGTTCCAAACCCACGACTGTAAGCTGCTAATATGTTATTCCTTGCCCTTTGTTCCCCATTACGTGGGCTGAATTACCCAAAAGCTAAGCAAACTGCGTAGAAACTGCAGATTTTGAGTAGAAGTCTGTCCAGTGAATAAACACCAGTTTGTTCAACAGCATAAATGAAGACGGTTCCTGTGCAAAGGAGTTTCTGACGAAGGATCTGTCTGTCTGTCTCTACACCTAGCAACTACTTCTCCAGGTCAGCAGCTAGATGGTCAAAGTACAGAACATGAATACGCGCGGAAGCTGGAGCAGCAACGTTTCCACGCCGTGATCCGTATAGGTACGTTTGGCTTCTGGATGGTAGCAGGCAGACAGAAGTTACTTAGGAGAGGCTCCCTCTTTCTAGACGTTTTTGTTCGGTTGGGATTTGACTCCAGTTTTGGTGAATAAAGCAAACAGAGCTTGTTCAGCAAACCCATTTATTTATTTATTTATTTGTTTAAAGAAGCATATTTTACAGTGATGCCATGGAGAGAACACCACAACAGATTTGATTTGGTGGGCTGAAAGAGAGTGTTCATGTGCATGTGAGTTGAGATGACATCAACGTATCTAAGGAAATCTCCGGCTTGGACTGTTGAGCTCAGTGTGCAAATCACGTTGGTCAAAGGCAAAATATTTCTAAATTCATAAATGAACCAGCTCTCTGGGAGTGGGAATAAGCACAACTCTCAAGCTGATTAAAAAAAGAAAAGAAATTTGATTTGTTTTTTATATTTTCCTCCTAATTTTTCTAAAACTTTAGTTTTAAAATCACCCATACTGAAAAATCTTGGACTTTCTTAATATGCATTTTAAACTTTCCTCTGCCTTTCTCCCTTTTTCTTCCCATTTTGCTGTGAAAAAGGAAGAAAGAAGGGAAAAGCCTAGAACAGAAAGAAGTTTGTCAGTTTTTCTAAAAAACTCTAGAAAGTTCTATAAAATAGGTTGTGTTGATTTATTATATGCAGTTTAGTTTTGAAATAGTTGTGCTAATATTGCCGTGAGTTACTGTAGTGAATCCAGTCAGTTAACAGAGCCTCCGTGTATAAGACCTTACTAATGCACTCTCACTTCTCTCTAATCCTTGTTGAGAACTGGATTGAGATACTGCAGCAGGAGGGAGGGGGGAAGGAGTCATTTATGAATTAGCGAGCTGAGGTTCATGAAAGGGTTACTGATTATTGCTGCAAAAAAGCGGAAGGGAAAAACGGTTTTGCTTACATGCAACGCCATGGCACAAACAAAATACTTATCTCACAGGCTAGCTGAGGCTAGAAGATAAAGTGAGATCTGATCTTTCAGCTGGGAGGCTTTCAGGAATCGTCTGAACATGATCCATAAACAACTCAAAGGATGACTTTTAAGAACCTCTTTCTCTCTCTGCTTGGTATGCTGGTCGTTTATCATTGTGCTGAAATGGAATCCCCTTTAAAAGATATAACGGCTTCTTGTTTACTTAAACACAAAGTGGATGATGGGCTGAAAGGTTTTGCTGCCAGCAGAGCAGTCATGGAGAGCTTGGTACAGCTCTGGAGCTGAAACAACTGTGCAGCTCCCACGTCCTGCACTGAGCCAAACCAGCCACAAAGCGAACAGAGTGAAGGGAGAGTTTAGGTGTCCTCTGCCGGAGCCGAGTCCTCGGCGGGCGCCACGAACCACTGGCTCTTCACAGGAGAGGACCAGGACTGCTGGGCGCGGGCAGGCAACCCGTCGGAGTGAGCGGGGGGGCTCTCCCACAGGCGTCCCCGCACACTGGCTGGCTCTCTCTGCCCTCCAAAACCACAGAGCTTCTCTGCGGTGGTACGAAAGCAAGCGGAGCAGAGGCTGTATTTGCCAGGTTTAGCTTTGGGGTGAGGTTTTCCCTGCCCATCACATTACTGGGGGAGCTAGGAGCTTCAGCAGCACATCACTGATCCACCCCGGGCACATCTCTGGGAGCCACAGCACCTCCCCTGGCTCTGCCCCTCAGGACCAGAGGGCTTTTGCTGAACTCCAGAGAAATTAAATGTCTGCACATATTTATATTGAGGAAGCACATTTTAAAATGTAAGGGAAACTGAGCGGTATGCCACCTCGTGACACCGCCGAGGGTAAAGCTCTCCGTGCAGAGAAGGCAGCGTTCACATGCGCCCCGCGCGGGTCTCGCTAGGTCTCTGTCCCGCATGCTCCTCATCCCGGTTCCTCTGCCCAGGTGTCAGCTCTTGCAGAGCAGGAGCACTTGTGCTGAATCCAGGGAATTCCAGTTGGTGGCATGCAGACCAGTAGTTTCTACCAAACTTAACAGTTTGCTTCTCTTCTGCAGAGCCTGAACTGTGCCTTCCCCCACCTGCCTGCCTTCCCTCCTGCTACGCGCCTGGGTGGTGTCCGGGCGGGCGGACGAGCGTGTCCCTAGCCCGGGATGGAGTCCCGCAGCTGTGACTGTACAAGTGTTTCGGCAACCTGTGGTTTGTTGTAACCTCTCATTCTCTCAATCTGCTGCATGTTAACTGTATCCTTCAGTGGGAAATTCCTCAGGGGGCTCCGTGGAGAACAGCTGGGGTCCTGCAAGCACAGGATGGCTGATTTGTGGCTACAGTGCAGCTGGCAACATTTTCTGGGATTTTCTTAAAGCTTTGGTGAGTTTCCCTTCCACAAGTGAGTCTCTGTCCTGTGGGACACCAGCCTCCATAGGGGCCAAGGCATGAACCACACACTCGGGAAGCTGGTTGTCATTTTGGTTTTTGTTTTTTTTAATTTGAAATAACTCTTTGAAGCAGATTCAGGGCAGATACCACTGACCTCTTACCACAAACGTTTAACATGTATTCGCAATGATAAAGTCATACAGCTTAAAACACAAAACAAAGGGTGAGGGGAAGAGAAAGAGGCCACTGCCTTTGTGTGAGTCTGGGTCCCAGGTCGGGGAGAGTGGCCGTGCAGGTCCAGTCTCGTCTCTCTGGCTGCAGCCATGCTGCGCTGGGGCTACACGGCCGGTCTCAAGTTGAGGCCTTTGGTCATGAAGTCTCGCGTCTGGGTCCTTCGCTGACTCATACTCCACCTCTCCTCCCCGCAGCGTCCCCCACGGAGCCCTGGGGAGGTGGGCTTCCCTCTGTGTGCGCTCCCACTCCTCTTCTTGGCAGCGTCCTTCCACGGTCCTGGGTGGTGTGTGTGTGTGCAGCCTCCTTAAGTATTGTGTATGTAGTTTCTGTCGGGTCTGTGGGTCAGTCTGGGAGTATATGTCTGTCTTTCTGGACATGTGTACGTGTTGTGTAGCAGTGCTCTGTTTCAATAAAGCTTTCATATACATAGCAGCAATGAAGTCTTGCCATCAGGTGACGTAAAGGGGCAGCTACTGGGCAGGGCTAGCGGACGTGGTGGGGACCGCGGCCCCTCTCTGTTTGCTCTTCCTCTTCTTGGTGCCAGACTTAGCGTCTTTGGTGTCTTTCCGATTTCTGTTCCCATTCGCATTATCTTGTTTTCCTTGCTCTTCCTTTTTCTTCCTTTTCCCTGCAGTAAAGCAAAGGGGCACCGTGAGGCTCTCTGGCAGAGTGAGCTGGCCCACGGCCCACTGCTGCCGGGGGTGGTCCCAAGGGCCTGCGTCCCTCCCCACGCACAGAGGTGCCCAAGAACTGCCCTATCTGCCAGGCTGAGCTTTGCATTGCAAGCTGTTGCCTAAATATAAACAGGGAAGAAGAATCAAATCAGGGTTTAGCTTTGTAATTGTCAGTCTCCAGCAGAAGCGTTAACACTTGCATTTCTCCGCAGCTGCATACCAAGCCCCTTAGCTAACACACGCTGCTGTGTGCATCAGAGGAACAGATCGGCTGTGTCTGCCTCCCCCTGCCCGGCTGTTTAATCCCTGTGGTGTTAGTCACTGCTCAGAACCGGTTCCCTCGAAACACTCAACCCAGCTGCAATCCTTGTCCATCCCATCAGAGGATGACCAAACCACCATTCATCCTGAAGGCACTCTAATTCCTGGGAAAAAACACAGACCTAAGCATTCTGGTAGAGGAGACGACGACTCCCCTCACCGCAGCACACAGGCATGCACCTTTAGCTGCTCAGCTGCCTTGCTGCTCTCTGGCCAGGGAAGAAGCTAAAATATCTGAAAGCCCGTGGGACATGTGGCAAGCTGTGCTGAGCATCACCCACCTGGGGGGCTGTGCCGGTTCCACCCAGGGGTCTTTCTAGCTGCTGTCACATTGTGTTCCCTGTACCGTAGAGGGGTAGTGAGAAGCGCAGCGCATTTATGATACTGGAGAATTGGCTGGATACTTGTGCCTGACAAATAAAGGATGCTGGGGAGGGATGATGAGATATTCCACATCTGCTCACCTTCAGGGCATTGGTTCTTCTGCACGGTGCATCTCCGCACCTCTGTGGTGGCAGGACACAGGGACACGTCTCCAGAGGGAGCCTGCAGAATCCGCCGCGTTCGGTCTTCATTGCCCTTCTTGAAGCCGCAGAGCTTCCTCTTCTTGGAGCAGGGCCCCCAGGGCCCCCACTCACTCATTTCACATTGTGCTGCCAGATAAGAAGAGAGGCCAGCAGTAACTCTTGTTTCTCCATTGCTGCCTCAGGACTTCCTGGAGCCCTTGCACACCATCGCACCTCTCCCCCACTGTAGAATTGAGGGGTACGTATGTTTCCCCAGCAGCTTCCTAAGTTTTCAAGGCACCCCCTTCCTTGCCATACTGCACAAACTCTGAGTCACGCTTCACAAACATGCAGCAGCAACGCTGGGGTGCTGCTCCCCGTCTAGGCTGGTTTCCAGAGGGCTCTGCCCTCTGAAGGGCTGGGTCTGGTCTGTACCGTCACCCACTTGACATGGGTACGATGAGCCATTGTCTCTGAGGGGTTCGTTTTATCATCTAAACCAACTGTAGCAATACATGTAACTGGGCCCGACAGATGCACAAAAAGCTCAGTGAAAGGTGCCCGAGCATCACTTACCAGGACTGCTGCACTCCATGGTGCCGTTGGCAGCAGAGTAGCCTTCAGGGCATGTGACGTAACATCTCCCTTTGTGCAAATACAAACCTTCCTTACATTTTGTGCAAAAGTTTCTACTGAAACAGGACTCACAGTTCTCAATTTTGCATTCTGGGGAGAAAAAACCACAAAGCCGTCATGCAGTCTGATGTGAGCAAAAGACTCAGGAAGCTCTTGACTGCTAACTGGAGTTCGCTCCTGGCTCCAAGGGGTCTGCCAACAGCTAGGGTGAGCCTCTGAACATCCTGCCAGGCCTGGTTGTGCTTCTCAGATAGAAGTCAGTTTTCTTTGCACCGTTCCCTGGTACAGGACAGAGCCACTGTGCTGCAGCTCTCGTAGCCAGCAGCAACCGCTGCCAGATCGAAAACAGGCAGGGTGGAAAAGGTTTGGGCTGGTGCTCAGCTTAAGCATCAGTCAGCCAAAGTGGGACAGTGCAAAGAATAAAGTCCCGTATCAACTGCTCCAGCTGCAGCTACAGTACAGGCTGCAAAGAAATGGAGTTAGATTGAAATCTGGCCATGAGGGTGGTTTGCATGAAAATGCCAGGGAAGTGATACCATTTTTCCATGTCCAGCTTCCTTCTGGTGCTCTGGCTGAAAGAGGCAGCCCCAGGCCAAGGATCTCATTCAGAGAGCTGCTTGGCTATGGTGAACAGGCAGAGGAGAGAAGAAAAGGGACTTGTGCAAGCAGTCCCTTAAAAGCTGAAAGCATCTCCCTCCTCCTCCTCCTCCTTGCTCCCAAAGAAAGAGGGTGCCAGTCTGGGAGCCCAGGTAACAGAGCTTCCCAAATGTCCTGCAGGATACCACGTCCACAGTGTACCTGGGCGGTGCTGAGCATGCTGCAATGGGGTAACCCAGCCCTGAAGGCTTTGCCGGTGGCCCTCTGCTCTAACGGACCACTGGTCCATTACCACCACGTGCCCACAGCACGGAGAGACCCACAGAGGCTCTCAAAGACCAGGAAGGCCAAAACTCAAGTCAAAACCTGCATGGAAGGGCTGATGTGGGGGCAGTGGATGCTCACCCAGCTTCTGAAGACACTGTTCGGGCAGTATCTAGTGGCTGGTCAAAGGGAAGGAGCATCTCAGCCTGGCTGCACGCTGCACCGGCTGCACAGTGCCGTGGCAGGGAAGCACCTGGGCGCCCAAGGTGCGTTAGCCAACATCGGCATAAATTATGGGGTTATTCCCTGGGTACATTGCTGCCCTGCTCAGCACCGCCTTCTCCCCTTCAGTACAGCCACAGCATCTCCTCTCCCCTGACCGGAGGCGGCACAATCCCCTGCGAAGCACTGCAAAGCACTGCCACTCTCCAGCATTTCGCCCTTTCCCTCCCAGCCCCGTACTCACTGATGCACTTGTTCATGTCTGTATTGCGAAGGCCGAAGTATCCCAGTGGACAAGATGGTAGGCAAATCCCAATTTGCCGGATATCATTCCTCTCCAGAAGGATGAAGAGTTTGGGGGAACATCTCAGGCACCCATTGAACTCGGAGCACAGGTCGCAGCCTCTGGCACAGCCCTGACTCAGCTCGGTGCTAACTGGAAGAGCAAGAGAGAGGCAGCGGTTAGTGCCTGCCCGCACAGCCGGGCTCTGCACACACCGGCTTCGGCCCCAAAACACCGGCACCACTGGCACAAAGGGCAGGGACCGGGGCAGCCCGAGGGGCTGGGGTCCTGCTGCACTGACACGCTTGCTGTGGCTCCCGGCACTGCTCCAGCTGGGCGTCACGGCCCCGTGCCCGATGCCCACGGGTGCCTGCACCACACCGAGCACAGGTGCGAGGGTCGTGACAGCGGCAGCAGTGAGGAGCAGGACCCCGAAGCAGCCACCAACTCTCCACAGAGTCCCAGCGCTGTCTCCCTACCAGCCCCCTGCCTCCCAGCCCTGTCCATCAGTTCTCCTGCCCATGCTGGGCAGGCGCCCACGAGGGACACGTGCCCGGGTGGGCCAGTGCCTCCCTGCCACATCCCCTCTTGGAGCTGGCAGTGCCGCCCTGCCGAGCTACGGGCACGCTGCAGGACGAGTGGGGACCAGAGCTGTGCGGTGCTGGAGCGAAACCGTCTGACTAATTCGGTGCTGCGCTTCAGGCCAGGCTGTGTCCCAAGCTACATCTTGCTCTGACCCCGCTTATGTTAACTATATCTGGCAGTGCAGATTTCACTGCCCCCAAAATAGAGATGTGTTCTCAGCTCCTAAGTTCAGTCCAAGAAAAATACTCAATCCCATGTCTTGAGAGTTTTCTGCTTTTAATTATCATATAAAATGCTGCTTGTTTTGAAACGAATAGCATTCTTTGCAGGCTAGAATGCAGGTTATTTTTATTAGTTTATTATGCAAGCAGCGTCCTTGTTTATAGAAAAGCTGTGTATTTAAAAATGTATTCTGTTAAAGACTGTGTTTACAACACTTCAAAAGCAAGCATGGAGCACCACAGTGTTCACATGTCAGACCAAGAGGTAAGAAAACTTTCTTCTCCCCCCGCAGTGACCCAAGACCCCAGCAGCTCCCCTGCTGCCTGTCCCAGCCCCATCGCGGGGTCCGGGGGCACGGAGGCTGCTGCAGCCTCGGAAAATGAAACAGAAAGCAGACGGGGGTCCCCAGCCCCGCGGACCCTCAGTGCCTGGCTGCCAGGAGGGTTTGCTGGGTCTGGACTCGGCATTTTGGGCCCTGGCCCCCCCCATATGCAGGGACCCCCAGGATCCAGCCCCATCCCTCCCGCAGTGCTGAGCCGTGGTGCCAAGGTCTGCCTCTATGGCAAAGGTATAAACTGGGCCCTCGCTGAAAATTGCACTTTATAGCATTAGCCATGACATCAAGTTTTCCTTGTTCTCACAAGGCTCAGCAGTCCCAGTTTTAATATAAAATCATTTTTATATAATTTAATTTAAAACAGTTCTAATGTAAAACAGTTCTAAAAATAGCTTACATAAATGAGGGCAAACCCATGGGGCTGCTCTGTGCCGATTCAGCCTGGTTGCCCTGCGTGAGCCCCAGGCTAGGACCAGCCAAGGATCGTCCAGGCTGGAGGGATAATTAAAACCTGTACTTGCTGTGCACCTCGGGTCCCACCATGGCCCGACTGCCCTATGGCCTTACACACTCGTGCGTGGTCACTGCCCGGGGCCGAGCCTGCTGGGGGCAGCTCCAGGTGTGACGGGGTGGCCGCAGGGGAAAGGACGGTGCAGGGCAGGAGCCTGCCAGCAGAGCAGTGCTGGGGAGGCAGATGGGGAGTGATGCACAGCTCGTGCTCGCACACTCCCTTCCCTTCCCTCTACAGCTCACTTCTCCTGGGAAGGCACCTGACAATGGTGGGCGACCCGGAGGCTGCCGGCCTCGGCGGGGCGCAGGGTGGGATGTGCACCGCTGCCCGCCTGCTCAGTGCCTGTAGGGGTGAAGGCGGGCAGCGGCCGTAGGGGTGAAGGCGGGCAGGGGCCATGGCAGCCGAGGCGCTGCGGGAAGGGGGGAGGCCGACCCCGTCCTGCTCTGCAGAGCGAACTCCTCTGGCCGCGAGCGATGCTGTGGGTGCCAGCTCGCCCAAGGGCCGCAGCCCCTGGGGACCAGCACTGGCCGGTCCCGGCCCTGAGCCGCAGCCTGCGCGGCAGCTCCTCCCTGTCCCTGCCCGGTGCTGCCTGTGGGTGCAACTGCCTGCGGCTCGGGGCTGTGGCAGGTCCAGCGGGACAGGGTAGTGCGCATCTCTGCACAGGAGTGGGACTTGGGGAGCTCTGAGGGTTCGCGGGGCACCCTGAGCCTCTGCCCAGCTCTCTGTGTTGGTAAACACATTGACCATCTGCATGAACCGTACAGCATCACGAGAAGAAGTAGAGAAGAAAAGCGTTTCATACATACTTCGTCTTTGCCTCTTGCCCTTCACCACTTTGCTGCTGCCTGTTAGATCCATCGAGCTTAGAAAAACCACCACCACAAACAGTCCAAGCTGCATAGTAACTCTCCAGCGCTGCAGACCCTCCGTCGCAGGGTGGTCAGAGGAGCCCGCTCCACAGCTGGGGATCTCTCTGCTGCCGCTAAAACGTCTCAGGCTGGATCAGAGCTGAGAGTCTGTGCACGAAGCCTGGTACGGGACCATATCCACAAACTACATCAGCAACAGCGAGCTTAGGTAGCAGGTAACATGGCTCTACCTTCATCCCTGTAAGGAGCGCAGGAGCTTGGGTTTAGTCCCATCTGGGGGCTCTGGCAGCGGGCGTTAGCTGCTTGCAGTTTCCAAGTGCACTCCCAGGAACTGCAAAGGAAGAGGAGAACAGATTAACTCGACGGTCGACATCGCTCCCATAACAGCTGGGCTCAGCACTGCGGCAGGCGAGTGCGGAAGCCATGGGGCGAACTGGGGGAGCGGTGTGCAGGGGGTGGCAGGCAGACGGCGGCACCCGGAGCAGTGTGGGGCAAATCGCCCTCCAACCTCATCCACAAGTCACTGTGTTGCTTAATAATGGTTAGCACATGTAGAAACGCCTAATGCAGCTTTGCCATCTGCCGATGCTGCATACGGTTATAGCTGTAACTTGTTTAAAATAGTGCCAGTCCCCCTCGGCCGCCCCTCCTCGAGTAGCAGATGGCTTCTGTGGACTGCCAAGCGCACAAGATGTTTCCCATCAAGTGGGCACCTCTGGGGCTGGTAGTCGAGTCGAGCAGAAAACGAGCCTGCAGTCCCAAGCTGGAGACGGGGCTGTCTGGGGACAGGGCGGGATCGTTTCTGCTCGGAGGGAATTTCCAAACCTCCCAGCTCCCATTCCCCCGGAGTGGCAGGGAAGGGTCAGCGCTGCCTGCGCGGGCAGAGGCAGTGCCGAGTGGGGCCAAGCACAGGACCTGCTCTGCCCAGGGCTCGCCAGCTCTCACACGGCTCTGCTGGCGGAGGAAGCCTGGCGTTCGGCAGCCAGCGCGGCTGTAAGTGCTGCGCTGCCCTCGCCGAGCGGCGGCGGTGAGTCGCCCAACGTGCATGGCAGGACAGGGCCACAAGACAGCAATGCTGGGAGGACAGGCCGGGCAACAAACCAATTGCTCTGCATGAACTTCTGCGAGAGCAAATAAAGCCCAGTGCAGTGGGGAATTGCCGGATGGCAGCCCAGCATGCAGGGCTCCAGGCGCAGCCAGCCCGGGAGCTGCCGCATGCCCTGTCCTTGCCCTGGAGCATCCGAGACCTTGCTCCTGCTGGCTGTGCTGCCTGACTCCAGGGGAGAGGCAGCGCAGGCAGGGCTGCTGCAGAGCAGTGTGCTGCTCCCCTGGGAAATGACCTGGGAGGTGGTTTTCTGTGTGCCCTGCGGCTGGCGCACGGGACTGGCGACCTCCAGGCTGCACCGAGAGCTTTGGCACTGCCAGGCAGGGCCACATTCTTCTCTCTGCAGCTGGGAGAGCAAAGCCCTGCCAGTGGCTGCCATTGTGTGGGAATAAAGGTGACAACATTCACTCTGTGAGGTCTAATGAAACAGAAAATGATTTTAATCCCTTTATAATAACTGTGCAATTGCCGATGCCCCAAATGGCCAGTGGCAATGGTGCTGGAACAAAGCCTGGCCGCAGCCTGCGCACTGCCTGCGGGACGGACGTCGGCCCTGGGGTGCCGGCTGCCCCCCATGCCCACAGTGGGTTGGGGAACCTACCGAGGAGCCGCTGGCCGGAGCAGCTCCCCTGCCCCAGCCCAGCTGTAGGGTGGTTACAGCTACGGCAGCAAAATACCTGAACGGAGAGGGCTGCCGACAGCAGTGGTAGCAGGCTGGCAGCATCTTGAGTCAGCTACTGCAGGGAGACGTGACGCGGGTGCTGCCGGGCCTTGTAGCAGCACGTGCCTCGACGCCAAGATGTGCCCTGCAGCAGGTACCTCACGGCAGCTTTGGCTCACGTGTGCCGGTGAGGCCTGGAGGCCATCGGGCAATGCGGAGCGCTGCTGTCGTCCTCCTGCCCTGATGGCTTTGAACTTTTCACCGTGTCCCTGCTGCGACTCTGCCAAGCGCTGCTGGGGCAGGAGCACAGTGCTCCCCATGTGCTTGTCGTTACAGCCCACAGCTCATCCACAGGATTTTCAAATAAATAAATAGTCGCTTGTGAAAACACCAACTTGTTCTGCACTTCCAAGTCTGTTTGCTGCAAGCTGCTTTATAAACACTGTCAAGTGCTTAAGCTGGGCTGTTGGGAGTGTTTACCAGAGCAGAGAGCTGTGCAGAGAGGGGATCCCAGCCTCCCTCCGCACTGTGCTCACGTGCAGGGACCTGGGCACGGTACGGGGCTCCCCTGCACGGGGGTGAGGCAGCACAGGCAGCTGGGCAAGGAGGGACCCTCTGGACAGACGGCACAGCGCAGCCAGAGGACCCCAGGGATGCTGGCTGGTGTGAGCGGGGCAGTGTCAGTACAGCACGGTCCCAACTCTCCCCAAATCAGTGCTGAGCGCCAGCTGCGCTGGAGGGAGCACACTGCCTCCGCCCCGGTCTGGCTGCCCCTTGTTTTTTAATTACGGCGGGTTTGCAGGTGAAGCGCGTTCGCAGGAAGTACATGCTAAACCTGCTCCGCGTCTTGCAGTGTTTACACAACACTCACAGTTTAGGCAAAGTCCCCTTGGTGCGGGGACAGCAGCAGGGATATTCTTAGGCAGCAAATACAGCCCCAGCGTGCCAGGAGCCAGCATGAAGCTTATGCCACTGCCACATACCCCATCTCTCAGGGCTTGTCCAGTGCAAGGGCAGGGAAGTGCCACGGGAAACCTTGAGGCCACAAGCACAAACCAGACAAGTGCACGCTTTTTCCTCCTTGTTTCCTTGCTTTCTAGCCCAAAGAGAGCCTGGGCCTCCGGCCACGGCTGCCCACTCAGCACAGAAGAGCTACTGGCATCCTGGATGCTGAAAAGCCAGTGCCAAGGCAGGTCACTAGCACGATCGGCATGTTTCAAAACCTCCCTGCAAGCACACAGTGCCTGCAGCGTGCCCACCGGCAGAGGCTGCAGCAGAAGGGCTGGGCTTCCAGCTCTTCCCACCCTCACCTCAGGACACAAATTCTGATTCTTTCTGCTATTGCAGCCATCAGTCAAGCTCAGGTTGCTGCAAACAATTTCCAGTCTAAACATTAGCAGGATTTATGCCATTATCCCATCGACAGGAAGAATTTGGGGTAACCTGAATTGCTCTGAATTCATTTATGGAGAGACCTGGCCCCTGCATCTGAGATGACAGTAAGCCTTGTTTGCAATTCAATCAGGATAAATTGGTCCTTGGGAGCTCCAATACAAACCAGAAAATGTAAACCATCCAGATAATTTACCATTAGTCCTCCTACACACAAGGTGAGAAAGACCAACATTATATCCCCAGGATATTCGAGACCTAATCCACAATAACTAAATTGCTGATATATTGCCTCTTGCTGAATGTATCAGGCTATCCGTAATGTAAACGGTCTCTCCAAAGGTTTACTGAGTCTGGGAGAGAAGGACCAGATGCTTGTGCGAGGGCTGGAGGCAGGACAAAGTCCAATTACAGCAGCAGCAGTAATGAACCCCTGGGAACTGCCAGGTCGGCTGCCAACAGCTATGACATCAGCTATGAGGACATCAGCTATGAGTGCAGGGGGATTTGGGTTTCCAGGTCCTGGAGCTGGATAGAGAATTTGACTTTCATCTTGGTAGTCTGTTTAGGGGGTGTAAATACGCAAGGAGAACAGGTTCCAGAAATGCCTTTGCCTGCAGGAAGAGTCACGGTTTTGCAGGGGTTCACCTGGTTTTGTTTGGTCTTGGCAGACTCCCAGTCCCGCACCCAGCAGGCTCGGGCATGGGGGACAGCACCCGGGGCAAATCACCCGGAGCCCTCCCCAGCCCCAGGGCAGGCAGAGTCTGGCTCCGGGGAGGTTGTTTATGGCAGCAGGTAGCTCCACGCTGTGGGCAGATTCCCCAACCTGCCTTTGTGTAAACTTTGAACCAGCTCGTCAAATAACGATAATGGCACCCAGATATCAGAGGCGCTGGGAGGGGAGCGGGATGAGGAAGAGGAGGAGGAAACAAGAGCGGGCTGCTAAGGAGAGCAGGGCCACGTGCGAGGATGGGGTCCGTGGGGCATCCTTGCTCCTGGCACGATGAGCTGCTGCCTGCGGTCTGAGCCAGCCAGAGCAGGGCTGCAGGGGTACAAATCCCAGTGGGTACTGGAGGGAGGATGAAGGAGACTACGCAGGGGCGGGAGGAGACGTGCTCCTGCAGACCGGCACCAGGACCAGCCATCCCATCCAAGGGTGGCACAGCTCCGCGGTGCCCACCAAAGCCCCCGGGCCAGTGTCAAACAGCAGTAGGATGGGGCGGTGCTGGCACAGCACCCTGCACCCTGCATCAGAAGGCACTGCTGCCACCATGGGCCCCCCGCACCTTCCCCAGTCCAGCCCTGCCCCGGAGAGCAGCCAAGCTGCTCTTGCAGCATGGCTGAACCTCAACAGGTGGGATATAGCCAGCAGGAGAGGAGGCATCTTTCAAACAAGCAGAAGCCCACACACGCATTTATCTCACTGCATGCCTTGCCCTCCCTTGGCAAAAGTCTCCGGCAGGCAAAGCTTCCCCAAGACATCTAAAGCTCACAGCCCCAGGTGTGGCTGTGCGGCTCCCCAGCCTGGCAAGGGAGCAAAGCCAGCAGGCTCCGAAGCGCCCAGCTTCCCTCGCTCCCCCGGCGCCTGCCAGGAGACGCGGGTGTCAGGAACCAGCCCCGGGGAGGCGACTGCCAGCAGGCGTGCGGAGCAGGAGCCTCATCCAGGCGCGGTCAGAGACTATCACCAGAGCCGGCCTCAGCAGGCAGCAGCAAGGGAGAGGGGGCAAAGAGCTGAGCACTGAAGAGCGGCTCAGTGCTGGCTGCCTGCCCCACACCGGCTGCATGGCTGCCTCGGCACAAAAATCCTCCGGGCAGGAGGCAGAAGCAGTGGGTGAGGGCTGCACAGGCGCTGCAAGCTGGGGTGCCGCAGGACCAGCAATACCAAACACCCCATCTGCCTGGGCACCCCAGGCAGCTCGTTCAGCCCTGCAGCACCATTATTCGTATTTTACAGGCACACAGATGTGCCCGCAGTGCTGGTGCTCCCTGAACCTGATGTCTCTGCTCTGCCTGCACCGTCCTGCCTGCGCTGGGTGACCCCCCATGGCCAGAGCTCCCTGTCTGCTCCGCCAGCCCCACAGTGGGAGGAAGGCAGCGCGGTGCTGCAGGGGCCCTCATTCTCCTTGGGAAAGTCTCTCTCTCGCTGTCTTTCCGAGGGGTGTTTCCCTGTCAGCAAGGCAGAGATAGTGCTAACGCTACATGAGCAGCACTGTGAAACCCTCCACTGAAGAAGGTCCCACGGATGCACAGGTCGGTCATCGCGACTGCCACAGGGTGTCTCACGCGCCTCCAGCCAGCAAACATCTTTGCACATGCACATGCAGACCCACTTTGTTCTGCTTAATCCTTGAAGCAATAAAAGAAGGCTGCATTAAGTCAAATTTCCGAACCAGAAGGTCTTCATTTGATATTATAGCCGAGTGCCAAGTTCTGCAAAATCCCTAACCCATAAACTTCACTGAAAAAATAAAATAATAAAAACCAATCTGGCAGCAGAGTTCTCCACAGCATTGTTGAGGTCTGACTCCTTCCACCAGCTTCTGCACTGCATTCCCGGGATCTGCGGAGCCGTGCTGTGACCCGCTAATGGGGAATACGCCGAGGAGAGGCTCCTGCCCACGGCCGCCCCTCTGCCCCAGCCTGGCAGCAGGGAGTCGCTCCGGGGCTCTGCCGCAGCAGCACCCCAGCCTCCCTGCTGGCTGCAGCCCCCTGCTCTGCTCAGCGCCAGCTCCTCGCCCGCCTTGTGCAGTGCCTGGCACAGTAGCTGCTCCAAGTAATGCTGCGATTAATAGTGCCACAGGCCTCTCTCCAGGAGCGCTTCTGCTTCAGCATTGTAAAACACTGGGAAAATTTTTACTGGGGGATTTCCATTACCCTCTTGCTGGTGCAGAGAGGCAGCATACTGGTCTAGAGGAGAAGGAAGCAGTGAAGCCCTGAAGCAGGGTGCAGGCTTGCTGTGTGCTGCTTCTCCACAAAAACAGAGCAGGATCTGAAAATGCGCTGGAGTCATCCCGGCAGACACAGCTCCGGTGCTGCAAGACCAGGAAGCTGCCTGGGGATTTAGCTGCAGTCACTGGAAAAGCAAACCTATTTCTATTAGGTACAACTTCAGGTACATTTAAGCCTCCTATGGTTCAATAACTCACCAAATGCCAACCAGGGACAAAATGCACTGGAACAGCAGCAACCAAAGCAAATTTCAGACCAGGAATTGCAAAACAGTCCATTTCAGAGCAACCCAGACCAGGGCACTGAAAACATTGCTCTTCCATCAAAAGGGCTCCTCAACAACCCTAAAGGCCCTATTGCCATGCAGGGACGTGCTCAGCAGATTCCCTGGGAGGTGCAGAGCGAATACACACCATGTCAGCGTACAGCCCCCGCTCCCAGAGACTCTGAGTGTGCAGAGAGCAGGGGATCTAACGCAAAACGGGAAGCACAGCCAGGGCTGCTAAGGCTGTCATCCTATACCAGTGTGCGCAGCTTCAGCTCAATACCCAATTCCCCTCTTATTTTGTATAAATGTGTCCAAACAAGGGCTTACAGCAACCTTCCACAACTGATTCTAAACGCAGGCTTTTTAAAAGCAAATTTCCAGGGCTTACAGGAGCCCAGTGAGTCACAAGCTGCTGTCCTAATCAGCTTCTCCAGGCAAAAGCAGAGACGAAGCCTGGGGCAAAGACCCTAAACAGCACCTGGGGCTTTCTGCTTGGCGGTGTGCAAAGGAAGCGTCTGCCAAGCATGAGCTTCCTGCAGGGATTCCCAGTGCACTGGCTCTCCCACCGAAATGTCACTGCCTGGGAAACCTGAGCCCTGCAGAGCCAGGAGCAGCACCGATTTCAGCAGCAGAAGAAAACACAACTGGGAAAAATAATCAGCAGCCTCAGCTTTAGGCATTGGGCAGGACAGGATGTTCGGTTGGTGGGAGAGAGCGAGCAGGGCAGGCTGAGCCTCTCCAGACCAGCCATTGCTGCAAGCCTGGCACAAGCACACGTGAGTTCTGCCTTTTTGAGGGGTGACATCAACCTGCACCGCCAGGACAGGGGGACCCAGCTCTGAGCTCTGCAGAGCCTGGCATCGCTTGGGGTGGTTTACAGCAAAGGACATCCTGCAGCCAGCCCAAGCCACCTGGCTGCACACAAGCATGTGGGGAAGCTCCAATCCCAGAGGATCATCCTTGGAGGCAGGTTGTTGGTGGGTACAGCTGGAAGGCTGTCTCTGTGTTTGCCAGGGTCTCAGGCAAAGACGGGCACTTCTGTCCTCGGGGAGATGACAGGTCGCCCTTGTGCAGCCCTGGGGAGGGTGTCTCGGCCGGCCGGTACCTGCCTCTCTCGGCTGCGTGGTCCCCGCTTTCCCACGCCAGGGCCATCCCTACAGGCCAGGGGAGGCTGACCTGGCCCCCAGCTCTGCCGTTCACTGCAGTGTCGTGGCCCTGTAGTGCAGGCAGAGAGGTGCTCTGCCAGCTCAAGTCTAGCTCGGGTGATGGAAACGTGGGGTTTATGCTCTGCTCTGCCACTGCCTGCGCATGCTGGCATGGCTGGCTTATTTCGGCTGTGCTCAGGGGGTCACATCCGTGCCCCTGTGGCCACGGGGCGGGTGCCCCCACACCCCTGGCTCGCTCCCTGCTGTGTCCCTCAGGGTGGTGCTGCTGCTCTCGCAGCGGCCGCGCCGGGGCCGGGGAGCTGATCCAGCTAAAACGAGCCTTTTTTCCAGGGTGGTTTCCAGGCATGTCGCAGTGCCGGCGTTCCCAGGCCCGCAGTGCTGCCGCCGTTCTCCCACCCAGCCTCCACAGCCCTGGCCCCGCAGTGGGGATGAGGTGATCGGGCAGTCAGGAGCTCACCTGCTCCAGGGTCACGGATGGACTTCGGACAAAATCATTCAAACTGGAGAACACTTCAGGCAGATGTTTCACTGCAAGTGCTGGGTCCTCGCAGGATCTCAGCATAAACCTGGCCACCACAAACAGCACTGTAAGCACTGCCCCAAGTTCACGGACCTTCACGTAACAGGATTTTTTGCACTGGTACCCACCAACCCCTGTGCAGGAGAGCGAAGGCTCCATGCCTACCATGCTGTGCAACATTTGCTTCTGCGAGTATTACCCTATTTTAATGCCTTTTACTGTAAGACACCCCTTCAAACCCAAACCGCATCATGTGAACACCCCCTCATCCATCTCCAGGGCCATTCAAGGGAACATACACACCTGAGCCTACAAGAAACCCCAGCAGTCCAGGGGTGACCATTCCCCAGTCGCCAGCACCCACATCTCACAGCACCCTGACTCAGTCGGCATGGAGGGCCAGGAGGACAGAGGTGGAAACGTCACCTTGACCCAAGCCCTCGTTGGGCACCCATGTCCCTGCCTGGCTGTGGGAGCACGCTGCAGCGAGCCCCGAGCCCTCGCTAACCCACAGGCTCGGCAACCCAGTGCCAAGATCCAGCAGCACTTCCCCTGCACATCGGCATGGGGTGTTAACACGGACATCTAATTATTACCATGATCGCTGTTAACCATTTCCCCACTGATCCCCCATCCGAAAACCCAGGGAGTACGTACTTACCCCGCACTGTCTGGGTGCCTGCCGTGCCCCCATGGGTGCTGTCCTCTGCAGGAGGCTGAGTTAGGCACAGCCACGACAATATTGAGACAGCAACTGCTTAACTGCCTTGTCCCCTCATCGCTCAGCTCGGGCACACTCCCATCTCTGGAAGTCAGTGGGAAAGCAGGCAGGGCACTGCAGCCCGCTGCGCAGCACTCAGCGTCTGCGCTGCGGCCGGCGGGACCCTGGGGCTGGTCCTGTATCAGCAATGAGCTCCAGCGAACTGATCAATATTGTGACTAGCTCTCCATGTCCCCTTCCCCGGGTCTGGGAAGGTAAAACAGTGGCAGGGGACAGCGCGCAGCAGCCCAGCTTCCCTGCAAAGCCCCACACACCTTGGGGGTGGGGGAGATGGGGATCCCAACAGATCGTGCTGTGATTTCTCACAGCTTTCATTGTCTGAACTCATTATCCACATTGCACAAGGCAAACCCGCAAGTCGGATGCTGACAAGGCTTGAGCTCCTCATTAGCAGCCCACATTGCAAAAGCTTCATCTAAACAAACATGCATTCTGAAACCCTTACCTCTGACTTGTCACTCCCTCATCACTGCTGAAAAGACTCTACTGGTTTCTCAGTTTTAAAATACTACAAGACCAACTACAAAAATCCTCGGTTCCTCCAGAGAAAGTTACATGCACGTTTCTGTCAAAAAAAATGAAAAATATATTCATGGCGAGTTCATGGAGAAGTCTGGTGCGTTTGGGTCTGGGTATTTTGTTCACTTGTTTTTTAAAGCAGGTTTCTAACAGCTCCCCAGGTTTTGCGCAGAGAAACAAACCCTTCTGTGATGTGCAGGATTTCAGCTCGTAAAGATCGCCCAGGCTAGTTCATACTCCATCAGCCCACGCTGCTCCCTGCGTATGCAAAGCAGAAAGTATGTGATCATATCAGAGCAATTTGCACATTAATAAATCCTGGTCTCAATGCCGTAGACTCCATCCCCATCCACCGGGTAGGGGCTTTTTATTATCATTATTATTACCAGAGTATCCAGCTTTGTAAAGGCATCTAGTGCAAACTCCTGCATGAGGGAATTCCACCCCACTAGTACCACCTCCTAAGACAATATCCAGCCAAAATATTGTGACTGTTGCAAAACCCGGACTGGAGCTCCACAAAGGACCTTCCAGCATTGCATCTAGAGCCAACAGGGTCTCCGTAAATTACTGCAGAGCAACACACCATCTAGTTGTCTTTGTAGTCTTTTTTATTTATGACAGTTAATTCCAAGTTATTACTAACATTTCAGTGGTAACTGGCATATGAAGTCATCAGCTGTCACAACTGCATCTGTTAATAAACATGTCAAATATTAAAAGCAGCTTATTATCCTCTGGAGGGGGAAGGCACTAAGGCAAAGAGCTCGAAAGCCTGGTTATTTTTCGATCTCTGGCTGCGCAGCAGGAGGAAGCATGCTCAGGAAAACAGCGTGACTGCGGTGAGGCTGTGCTGGGATACCTGCCCTCCATCACACCTGAGCAGCCCAGGAGCTCTCCTCCCCGTGCCATAGTCAGCTCCCCTTCCCTTCTCTGCCTTAACTGGGGTGGCCAGGAGGGATGTGTGACAGACCCCTGCTTCACACGGGGGGATGTCGAGGCTCGGGCACCTTCCCTGAGATCCGCCGCGCCTGGTGGGTTGAGCAGGATCTGGCCTGGGCAGCATCTGGCAACTTGCCGTCGCCAGCCTTCTGGCGTGCGATGCCATTCCAACCCAGCTGCGCTCGGCAGCGGGCAGCCCCAACCTGCTTGTCCCCCACGGAGGAGGCAGAAGTGCCCCAGCCCCAGGGGAGGCCGGGGGGAGACGCAGGGCATCCCTATTCCCTCTCATGCCCACTGCACCAGGGGCTCAGGCAGCGAGCTGGTGTTCCTGGGGCATGTGGCCACGGAGCCGTGCTGGACCCTGCACCAGTGTCTCTCTGTACAAGCCATAAACAGGAATCGGTGTCTGCTTGCTTCCCAAGTGGCCATCAGTGCCATGTGGCCAGCAGCAGTGGGTCCCCGCACATGACTGACCCTCGTCCCCAGCTCTCACAGGGCTGATCCAGCGCCTGTGGCTGTGGGGCTCTGCCGAGAGCCCTGGTGCCCCAGCGGCTGGTCCCAGGGGCATGGCTGTGTGGCAAGCTGCCCGTCGGCCCCTCAGCACGCTGTGCCCCGTGGACCCCAGCAGTCTCCTGGAGAGGGTTGTTGCGTCCCTTCAGTGCCTCCGAGAGCCCGGGGGAGTATGGGCAGGTTGCACGTTCCTGCTTTGCAGGGTCGGGGCCCACTCCCACCCAAGGGTGGGCTCAGGAGGACACAAGGGTGTGGAGGGAGGGATGGCAATGTCTGTCCATCCTCCCTTCCTTAACATTTAAGACCATCATCCTCAGTACATGAGGATGTAGTATGTCTTCTCCCTGCTTTGCTGAGCTACCCGCACTCTCAGCCTCTGCAGCTGGGGAGGAGGCTGCTGCTTCTTCACATTCACCTTCACTCTTTCAGGAATCTCAGACAGAAAGCTTGCCCCTCTCTAACATTTTCCTTCTCCAATTGCCTCTGGCTTTCTCTGTCTGAAGGTAATTTGCAGGCTGTGCTTTTTGAGGGGTCCTGCAAAAATCAATGGCAATATCTTCTAAACTCTCTGCATGAAGGTTATTTGGCCATAACACAAGGTGGTCTCCTTAAAGCCCAAACCAGTGACCTGCAATGGGCAGGAGTCAGGGAGCTGCAGAAGGAGGTGCACTGAGTGCTCCGTCTCTACCTTTCCCCTTTTGTCAGTCAACTTCTCCAACCATCTGAACACGTTTCAGTAGTTATTTTAGGTGTAAGATCCACTCAAGCAGATGCCGTAATTCTTCTGTAATGAGTAAAATTCTGTCTTAGCTTCCAGGTGTTCATAGGGACATCACAGGACAACATGCTGATGGGTGAGAGACCCATGCCAAGCAAGGTGACTCACCCTGCAGTGCTTAGCAAAAGTCTTGAAGCAACAAGGAGCAGCATTATCTTCACTTGATCCTCCCCAAGCTTGCAGGGCTCCTAGCTGGAAGCCGGAGGGCATAGGCTCTTCCAAAGGCTGTGACGGGCCCTATGGTGGCTCCTGAATCCCCGCCTGGGTCCCTCGCTGGGGGCCAGGGCAGGTCCCCTTCGATACCCTGCTGCCCACTAGCCACCACTGAAGATGGGTCTCTGAGCATCTCCAGCACTCGCTGGCATGAGCGCCAGAGCTCTTTGCAGGACTCAGTATGGAACTGGCAGCCCCGAGGAAGAGGAGGGCTGGGGCACGGGACGTGGCATGGAGCAGCCCCCCAGACATGCTGGGGTTTGAAGAGTCCCACAGATCTGTGTTCTTCACACACTTGCAATCATCTCTGCTTTGCACAGCGCTTGTGTGGGGGCAGGTATGAACACAAAGACGCAAAAAAACCCAAAACAGGCAAGAAGGAAAATTCACCCTTTATGCAGTATTGTGTTTGTGTTAATTCACGTGTGTATGGAAGTTTTACTCATCCTGAATTTTCTTTGGCACCTCTTTAAATGTCCCTAGTTTCCTACTTGTAAACGATATCTTCTGAGATCATCGCTATCTCACAGGAGCGTTAGTGAATGTGTTTTGAATATTGGGCAGATGCGAAGTGGTCACTGTTGCGAGTCTCCATATTAAAGACCTTTTCTATTTATATTTGGAGGTTTTTTCCTATTCTAGGAAATTCTGAAGTACCATCAAATGTTGCTCTGGGACAAAATCACTTAGTTGACTGTGAGAGTCAAAAATCTCATAAACCGAGGATCTTGTATTTTATGCTTGCATTGAATAGCCAAACCTTTTTCTTTCTAATCTCTCTTGGAGCACTGCAACTCCAGTTGACAGTTGCAGATCAAGTTTCAGTCTGGAGCAAATGTTTATAACTGAGCAATAAACCCTGAAGACAGAGCTCTATAATGGAAAGGCTGACAAACCCAGCTGCAAGAACAGGGCTACCGGACACGTCAATAATTAGTGAACAGAGCAGTATATCTGACTGAAGGCAAAGGAGGCATGCTTGCCAGCTCCCTGGTGTTAGAAGGTATCATTGCAGAGGACAGTAAATCACACTAAATCCTGCCTTAACACCCTCCACAATAAATCCAGCATCAAGTCCCACATTTCTTCCCCTTCTGACAGGCAGCTAATTTACCGTTTTGTTTTTCTTTAGTTAATGGCTGTTGAGGCTGATCCTAAATTAATCCTAAACAGGCTGTTTCTCTCTTGTACAAAAGGACATGAAATTCCACATTTTAGCAGGGTAAAAACACCAAGCGGCTCCAGATTGAAAGCAGAGCTGCTGACTTGGGAGATTTTCCCTGCTGCCCACAGAAGTCCTTGCCGAGCAGGTGCCCGGCAGCCTGGGCTCCTCCAGCCGGGCCACGCAGGCGCAGCAGCACGGCAGGCGGTAGCGGCAGTCCCAGATCCCCATGCTGGGAGAGCATCATCCACGGCCCGCAGCTCGCCCCCGGGAATGCGCTGTGTGGGTAAGGGGGCATCAGGATGTTCCTGGAGCAGACAAAGGCCACCTGAATTCACCGGTTTCGGTCGCATTAGGTGCAAAAGCAAGGAGCAGGTCTAATTCTGCACTACAGATATCACCCAACCTGGGCGACCCTGCCCGTTCGGCTCGAGCCTTTCCCCAGCCAGGCTCTGTGTCCCGCTCTGCAGGAAGCTGAGGGGACAGCTGCGGTCCCCCATTTCCGCAGAGGAGGCGCCAACTCCCCCACATCGCTCAGCCCACTGTTCAAGCACATGGTTCCCCCCGCCATTAAAAACCTGCCATTTTTTGGTCTGAGTTCATCCCTCTCCGGTTCCTGCCCTGCATCCCCCTCTGCCCCTCCTGGCCAGGGGAAAGGCCTCCCCTCCAGGAAATCCTGCCCTGCCCGGGAACCACGGGGACTTCCAGGATGGGGCCCAGCTGCCTCCTGCCAGGAGCCACGTCCCTCAGCCTCTGGGCACAGCTGAGGGCCGGGGAGGCCCTGGGGCACAGGCAGCGGGTCTGCACCCAGCAGCTCCGGCACTGAGCACCGCAGCTTCTGTCAGACCCAGGGTTCTGCACCCTCAACATTAACCCTGTGTGCAGAGGCAGGTACCAGTGCCTACAAGTTCTCGGCTGGCACAGAGGGTGAATTACTCATCCCTGGTGCCTCATCAGCCTCTGATAATATCTCAGCATAAGCAAAAAGCAAAAAAGACGCTCCCCAAGAAAGCAGAAGGAAAGCAAGAACGTTACGAAGTTGTCTCTGACGCTCCTAGCCTCGACCTGCGACGTGCTGCTTCTCTGCAGCCTGCGTTGACACAGAGGTCTGCTTCTCAGACGGCTTATCTCCTGCAGAATGATTGATAGTCTGGGCAATTGTTTTTAATAATATCTGAACACCTGCAGTCCTCAGTCCCCGGTAATACAGTTATCCCAAGTGCCTAAGTTATTGCATAAACAACTGCTCTAGTTGCAAAGACAACTATCAAGTTCCTGACACAGGCTGCACAAGCCGCACTGGGGGGTCAGGCACGGGGGCACGCAGGATCATGTCTTCCATGGGGAGATGTGGGAGCAAGAGGTAGGGGAGCTGGCTTTCTCATAGGATTACCCAGGCATGCCTCTTCTTCCTGGGCAGAGCAAGCAAGCCTGGGCTTTTGGCCTCACTTGGAAGGGGTGGCGCTGGCAGCCTGGCAGCGGCCCATGCCGGGAAGCGTGTCTCCATCTGGGAGTGCCCCGGGGAGGTCACCCTGGTTTGGTGCTGAGCAGCCATGAGCTGCAGAGCCATGAAAACGACTTCTGCGTAAAACTCTTCTGTGGGTGAAGGAAAAGCAAGATCCGCATGCCCCATCCCACCCCAGTCGTGGCATGGGCAGCCTGCTGGGTGCCTGCCTGCACCCCCTGCGCTGCCATGGGCAGATCAGGAGGGGTCCAGCAGGACCGACTTGCTTTGTGCTCACCAGGCACGGGGCAGGGAGGCAGAGTTCGAGTGGTGGACGTGTGCGCCCCGGTGAACTGCCCTGCTTTTCAGGATCTCTCTTTCATGCCTGCCGGGCTTTCTGACACTGCGCCCCGTGCAGGCTGGACATTTCGCCTCTTTCCAAGGAGCAATGTTATGCGCATGTTGGGAAACGCTCCTTTCTCGTTTGCTTCGAAGGCCCTTTTCCCCTGTTGTTTGAGGAATGCTGTTTGAATTAGCTCCACGGATTGCAAACAGACCCCGTTGTTTTCCTTTCCCAATGCAGGGAGGCTTCTGTTCTCTTTGGCCTGCTGGATTAACCAGGGGGCCTCACACGCTGACCCCTCTGCAGCTCAGGGAAGCTAATTTAATCCCAATATTGTTACAGATCACAGCAGGACGGATCTCACAGATTCCTTGAGGCAAACCAGCACTGAGCTCTGGCAGAGACAGCAGCGCACTGTGTTTGTAGAGGCAGGAGCTGCTACAATTTTTTCTGTAAAATTTCCTCTACAAAACTTCTGAGGCTGGGGAGGAAGGCAGCACTGGTGGGACAGTGGGGGCACCCTGGGCACGGGGGTCTCACTGAGGATCTGCTCCACCTGCATGCCCCAGCACCCCCCAGCATCCCCTGGCACACAGGAGGGTGGAGGGCCACCCTGGATCCTGGCAGAAGAGAAGGAGATGCGGACTGGCATCTCCTCGCTATTTCTTTCTCCTCATTATTTTTTTTCCCTTGGTACCAGCTCCTGGGGCTGGATTTTTGAGGTGTGCTGTCATCAGGCCATACACAACAACCGCAGCCAAGCCGTGCCTGCTCCCACCAGCCGGTGCCTGCCTGGTCCCTGTGTCGGTCCCTGTGTCAGTCCCTGGGCAGGTCACCTTCACATCTGCAAGGTGGAGCCGCCCCCCCCCAGTGCCAGAGCACAAATGCCTTGCTGCTCTTCCCCAGCGTTGCTATCATCGTGGGGGACGGCAGGGTTATGGCAAGGGGGCCACGGCCCCAGCCCCAGCCCCAGCCCAGCTGGGGCTGCCATGCTCTTCGCACCAAGTGCTGGACAGGCTGGGACTCCTTCTGCGCTGCCTGTGCATGGCCCCACACACGGCCCTGTGCGCTGCCCTGCTCACTGCCCCAAGCATTACCCCACACGTTGCCCCACACTTGGCCCCAGGCATTGCCCTCTCCTGTCTCTCTCTGAGTTTATCAGTTTCCTACTGTGTAAAAGCCCAACAGGCAGGTGGGTTTGCAAGCACCTTTCTCCGACAGCTCAGCTCTTCACCAGCTCAGCTCCTCCCTGCCCTCCCTTCCCCACACATAAGACAGACCCCTCTGAGGTTGGTCATAGGAAAACCATTGGCAAACGTGGACACTTCTGCCTGCAGCCTTTTCTGTCCCATAATGAGTCCTGTGGAAGTAGTCTGTGATGTGGTGCTGAGCCTGGAAAAAGGCATCCAGCACCTTCACAGTGGGGCAATCAATATAAACCTCACTTGTATTTTCATGGGGAAGACCTGCCTTCTCATCTTGCCTGCAATGTCTCAGCTATTACTCCCCTTGCTCTCACAATCCCACCTGAGACGCATCGCTTTCCCCAAGATGGAAGTCCTGCTGTTCAACAAACCCAGCCGAAGCCCCAATCCATCACACAGTGCTAACCCATTGTCAAAGCACATCACACTTCTCACGTGGGCTGAAGCAGGGTCTGCTCTATGGGCCAGCATGTGAGGGGACAACAAGCCTGGGCTGCCGGCCGCAGCCAAGGAGGTCGTCGAGCCCCCACGAGCGGGGCAGGGCAGGGCAGGGGGGTGCGGGAGCCACTGGGATTCGCGGGGGAAGCCCTGCCTCTCCCAGTATTGCTCTGGGGTCTTTGATGTTTGGGAAAAGTAAATTGCTTTGGGACGCTGTTAAAGACAAGTTTAAATGATGACACACCACAGGGCTGGGACTTCCAGCGTTTCTTGTAACTCCATCCAGAGCTGGAAGTGGAAGAGGCCACTGGCACAGCCAAGAGGACACGAAACCAAGAGCCTCTGCAGCAGGAGTGGCTCCGTGAACAGCTTGTCCCACTCCAGGCTTCTGCCCCCTCCCTTCTGCCTCCGCTGCCGTTGTGCCCAGCAGCAGCAGGGCAGGAGCTGGTGCTGCCGTGGGGCCGGGCTGGCCCCACTTCCCTGGGAGCACGGGGCAGAGTCTGGGGAGTGGGGATGGGGTGCCCGGGGGAGCCACAGCCCAAAGAGCTGGTCCCGGGAGGCTGGGCACATGGATGGGAGTTGGGCATGCGGGCCCCTGCTTGAGCCCATCCTCCTCTCGGCCACGAGCAACTCTTGGGAACATTCCTGCTGGATGACATTTCCCAGGGCATTGAGAAAAGAAAAAAAAAAAGGCACTTTTTTCCCAATATAAATTCTTGCAACATTAAAAAAACCACACAATAGCTGTAAGCCCTGAAACGGCTGGGGGTAAAAAAGCTACAGCTTGGCATGGAAATAGCACTACCATCCCCACCAACTGGTCAAATCCCAGATGTGAGACATCATGTGTGACAAAACCCCAGAGGAAGGACACGCAGGAAGCTTGTAATTGTTGTGGGCTCCCATCGCTGCATGGGGACGCAGGCTGGTGACCTCGGGAGTCCCGAGTCCCCCTGTCAGTAACCTGCAGCAGCGAGAGCAGAGAGCCACGGCCGGCTGGGCTGGCTCTGGGACCGACACAGGGCCCAGGGGTGGCTGGGGCCAGGGTGAATCCCTGGCTAGGCTCCTTGCTGCCCCAGCTGTGCCCTTGCAGAGAGCAGGCTGCTGGCAGGAGGGGACCCTGGGGCAGTTTTGGGACCCTCGGATGGTTTTGGGACCCTGGGGCAGTTTTGGGACCCTGGCACAACTTGGAAACCCTGCGGGGGTGAGCTGGAGGTTGCCGCTGACCCGCAAAGGGCCGCAGCACTGACGCTGGTGCTCCGGGTTGTGCTGAAGCGGCACCAAAGGGTGAATAGTCCCTGTCCCCGTCTCCCCACTAACGGCGGACACGCGTACCCTGGGGGGGAGCCGCACAGGTCAGTCCAGGCCCACGCAGGCAGGTAGGAATATCACTGTACAGAAACCAGCATGAATAAAACAGCTGAAAACGTATGTTGAGGGGATCCTTGTACAGCAAAAGCTGTAGAAATGTGCTAGCTCCGCTGTGTTCTCTGACACATTAGCAGAACACCTATAATTATTTTAATAACAATTAAAGACTATCCTCTCCTGTGACTGTGCTGAAGGAGCCCAGTCAGGGCTGTGCGTACGGCCTGCCTTCTGCTGCGCTGCGGCTCTTCAGAGATTTCCAGTGGAGCCAAAAGCTTTGCTGGTGTGGATGGGATATGTCTACGTATTGTGTTTTAAACTATATAATTAATTGAATGCAGTGCTTTGCAAGGAGCTAATTCTGCCGAGGGATTTTGGTAATTGCACAGACATTGAGAGGAGCAAGGCCGGGCCCCGCGCACTGCAGGGAGCGGCAGGGAGGAGTCCGGGCAGCGCGGGGGGCCGGGCCCTGCTTTCGGGGATGGAGGAGGCAGGGCAGAGAGTGGGGATTCAGGCTCCCGGGGCTGGGGCAAGGGGAAGGGGGAGGCCGAGATGGGGAGGATGAGGGGAGGATGAGGAAGTGAAGGGCAGGACGGCCGGCCATGCCAGGGCAGGCCCAGCCCCAGTCGCCGGGCCCACAGCTTGACGGGAGGGACGAACAGAAGAGCTGCGGCAGCTCTTCCCTCTTTCTCTTTCTGCCTTTTTCCCCCCTTTCTCTCAGCTTTTGCAAGCGTTTGTCATGCAGGACCTCGAGGTGAGGCTGGCCCAGGCCGCCGGCCCTGCCCGCACCGCCCCGCATCGCCCCGTGCTGCGGCACTTATTGCACACACCGTCCACTTTAAAGATCTGTGTCTGCACGGGAAGCGTTTGTATGTATTTTAAGTATCTTCAAGATGACAGCGTGAAGAAGAGAATGGATTGAGCCTGGCTTTAAAAGATGACAGAGCAGAAAGCAATGATCCGAGGCGAAGGCAAGAACGCTTCGGCCAGGCCTTCGCCGGAGGGCCAGGCTGGGTGGCAGAGCGGGCGCTACCAAAGCCCATCCTGGGGCTCTGAAGTGCCCGAAGCATGTGTGGGAAGCACGGTGCTTCTCCTTGCTTTGCATCTTTGCTCCCTGAGGAAGAGCTTAGGTTATGCTGGACAAAACCGTCGGTGGCCAGCCGCCTCCAGATGCAGTTCCAACAAATACACATTAGATGCTATTTCTTGGAGATGCCTTTTCATTTACAAGGGGGGAGAATAATAATGCTCCAGTGACTGCAATGTCAGCAAGAGAGCTACCACAGCCATGACAGCCTCTCGTAGTGCCTCTGCCCTGCGAGCTTCGAAGTTTCCTTTCCAATTAAGTTTTTCATTATAGTAACATTCAGAATTTTGATGGGAGATGAGGCTACTTTTGTCTAAGAGAGAACATACTTTCACTGTTGCACCCGGCCCAGGAATGAGTTCTCCACTATTAAAACGTAATTTAATTTATCTCCATGGATTTTGTGATGACTAGGATTTGTTCTAAGGAGACCTTTAAAGGAGAACTTTCGCATTATTAAATGTATGTGCTAGGAAGTTGAGTTCTGGCATCCTCTGATAACCAAATTTCTTTTCTATCCTCCACTATATCCATCATGATAAAAGCCCCTGCCAAAGCCCTAACTCAAGCCATGCTTCTGGCATATTGTGAAACGAATCAGGGAAAAAAAAAAAAAGAAACCCACAAGATGCTCTAGTCCAGTATTTTTTTTAATCAAAGTTTCAAGGATATTGATGGTTTACCTCATAAGGTAAACATTTGTAGCCCAGTTGCTTTCCCAGGCTTAAACCAGAAACAAGTGGCTAGCTGAAACTGCAACTAATTTGCTCTGACAGACTCCAGTCAGCTTCAAAATGAGTTTTCTTAAAAATCACAGGCCCTTTACACGTGGAGCAATGGCACTGGTACCTTCCCACGGAGGGCTGCAGGACAATCCCATTTTCCAGGGATGAGCCTGGTGGACACCTGGCTCCTGCTGTGCCCCGGGGCACCCTCTGCCTGTGGGGGACCCCGCTCCACTGCGGGGGCAGCTCTGTGCTGTGGGGGCGATGGGCGAGGGACCCTTGTCCCTTTGCCCCGCCTCACCCTCCCATCGCAAGGAGACGCTGCCCGTCTTTGCGAAGGGCAAACCCCAGCCATGCACCGGTCCTGGCCAGCAGCAGATTTCCCACCCCAGTGTGTGACAACCAGGGCATGCCAGGTCCTTGCTTGGCCACTGACATCTGGGATGACCTGGGGCAGGTCCCCTTGTGCCACAGAGTTGGCCCCTCGGCTACATGACCCCCCAGGCCCCCGCCATTCCCAGATACAGCCCAAGAGGTGATGGAGGGGGCAGCTCTTGTGCCAGCTGTACCTTGGGGTCATGGGCATGGCCCCGGGACCTCAATCCCCAACCCGGGACGGGCACTCCAGCGATGGGCATGGCACACATGGCTCTGCCAGCCGGTTTCTCCTGACAACTTCCACACGGCATGCCGGAGGGGACAGCCCAGGACAGGCAGTGCAGCCTGGGCTGTCCTGTCAGAGTGGGACTTTGGCAAAGAGGCGCTGAAGGTTTCGGGGTGCCCCGCAGTCTGTCCAATGGCACCACTTGTGCTCTCCTCCCACAGCACCAGTCACGGCTAACCCCAAACCAAGCTGCAGCGGCGCTGGCTGGGATCAGGAGCAAGTGGGCACAGGCAAGCTGGGGTCAGGCTGGAGGGAGCCAGCCAGTCTGTGGGGACACTGGTGTCTGTTTGGGCAGCCAGTGGTTAACAGCAGGATCCTGCTGTTCTGCCTCCTCCAAATTGCATGCAGCAGCCCGGGGTGCAGCACAGCTCTCAGGGCTGTATTTATTCTCCACTGACAGCTGGCTTGCTGAGGATGTCACTGTGCCAGCCTTTCTCCTTGGCAGACCCAGGATTAGTGCACAATGGTTCCAGCTCCATGTTCACTACCTGCTAACCGATGGGAAAGGTCTGGGGTTTGACGCCAGCCAGCACTATCTATGCACCAACTCCTGGCCCCAGTGAAATCTCAGCACCTCGGAGATCTGAGTCCTCCCTGTTTTCCCAAACCTCCTTCAAGTGAGGCAGCATGTGTCTCCCCATTCCTAATGATTCCCCGGTGCTTGTCCAGCATGGCCAAGGAGCCTGCTGCTCACTGAGCCGGCACGCTGAGGCTCAACAGAGGGGACGCCACAAGTGATCTTTAACTCACTTCAAGACTCACGGAGCTACTGTGCTCTCTGTTAAAAGCTCTGTGCAGAGCATGAGGTTTCCTGTGCACAAAGAGGAAGGTACCTTTTTTTAGAGTCTAATTTTATTGCTTCCTGATGCATTAGCTCGTGGACTGGAGCCACAGCAAACCGTGCCCTGGAAAGAGCTCCCGTCCCTAAGAGCGTCTCCAGGGCATAACAACAGCTCTGAAGCCAGGAGAGAGCCAAGATGATTTCACCACCAAGGCTGGCATCACCCCCAGGACTCGGCGCAGCACGCAGCACCTTGTTGGCACAGCCAGCCTGCCCGCCCAGCAGGTCGTCGCACTGGCGCGGGAGGATGACGTGCCTGTGCAGTCCCGGCTGCCAACTGCAGAAAGCTGCTGCTCTGCTTTGCGTATAAGTCAAAACCTGTAAGCTACTGGTTACAGAGACACTCACTATTTCAGCAGACTGAAGTGGGAGAAGGGAGAGAGCTGCCAGATCCCAGCTGGTCTCTGCTCCGGGAGCTGATGGAGGATTAGCCCAGCAGCATGTCTTTACAAATTGTCGGTTCCCAGAGTACACAAAACAAAGCTCTGAGGACTGAGCGTCTCAGCACAGGGGCAAAGGCGAATACTTTGGGAACCTGACAGCGCTTTCCACCCAGCCACACAGATACGGGGACACTGGTTTCCTGCGGTCCCCACAGAGTGCTGCCTGTCCTGTGGCGCTTCAGTCTCGGCGGATGCAGCGTTAGGGCCAGTGCCTCAGAGCAGATCCCTCCTGCCTGCAGCCCTGTGGCTGCCAGCCAAGCCTCTCCCTCCCCGGGCTGGTGCCCCACAAACCAGAGACGATTTGCAAAGCGACCATGGGTCCCTCCTGGCACGTCCTGGCATGAGGAAGCCATCTGCCCTGGAGCACAGGGAGGCTGCTGGTGTCGCTTCTCTGCCCCACACAGCCTCAACCTTCTCTGCAAGGCGTCACCCTAGGGGCTTGGGGTGGACTGACACCCCTGCGGAGAGCCCACAGACAGACCCAGAACTGCACCGACCAAGAACGGTGCCAGGCGAAGCTGCCATGACCCGACTTCTACAGCCCTCCCATCCCGGCATCATGTGCTGCCCTGGACAGGGAGGGAGATGCAGGGCTGCGCCTGCTCCACGGGCTCATGGTGGAGCTGCCTGTCCCCATTGCCCTCAGCTGACACCACGGCACGTCCTGCTCCCTGTCCCAGATCGTTGCCTGGACGATGCTGGGAGGCTGTGGCACGTGTCAGGTCCAAGGGAACCCTGTCCCTGTGCCTGCTGCTGCCTGTGGGCACAGGGATGTGCCAGGCGCTCTCCCCCTGCCCTTCCTTCAGCCATCCCTGCTGTTAACCCCCCGCCCTAAATGCACGACTGCAGTTGTGCTGCTGGAAAGCAAATGCATGCCAGGCTGCGGTAGACATGGAGAGAGGCATGCTGCCCGCTGCCCACTGCCTGCTGCCCACTGCTTGCTGCCCATTCCCTGCTGCCCACTGCCCGCTGCCTGCTGCCTTCCTCCTGTGCGGCGCCTGGGCCTCCCCGCCGGCTGCCCTGTTGCACGCGGTGGCGGAGCTGGAAGCACTCGCTACTTGTTTCACGGGAACTTTCGACGTTTCAAAAATTGTTTTCATTCTGGCTTGGAATGAAGACAAACATTTCAGAAATTTCCTGGATAACATAAAGTTTAAAATATCTTCCAAACTAAAATAGAAGAAGTAGGCTATCTCAGCTCTTGCATTATGTCATATCATGCCAGCTCATGGTACACTGTGCAGAATTACAGATGACTTGTCATGAGGAGATGTAAATAAAAATACAAATAATGTCAACGAGACAGGAGAAATGAAATGCTGAAATGAGAAATTCTCGAAAACGATTCTTTTCCGCCTTCTGCAAATTAATTCTCCATGGGAAATTGCTTGGATTTTATAAAAGAGCATGGTCTGGCCAAAGCAGCTCTTCTATTCTCCGGAGAAGGAGGAACACCCTGCCGGCACTCCCCACCAGCCCCGTCCACCCATGCAGCCCAGCAGCGATGCTGCCACAGTCGGTCTGAGTCCAGGCTGTCCCAGTGCCCCTTGCCTGCCTGCACTCCTGCCCCTGCCCCCTGCCCCCTGGCCGCACTCGACCCCTTATCATGTTTCTGGCAAGCCAAGGACAGGCGTGCTCCGCGGTCAGCCCAGCGCACCCTGGGCCCCTGCTGTCTGCCGGCAGAGATAACGCCAAGATGGATAAAGCCGGGTGCTGGGGTTAACGGCGCGAAGCGGCGTCTCCGTCAGGAGAGGAGGAGGAGGTTGCGTGGTCCTGCTCTGCCCGGTGCTGGCTGCAGAGGGGCCGCGGCTGGGGACGGCGCTTACCTTGGCTCAGCTCTGCCCGGCTGGGGCTGCCTCCTGCCCTCCCTGCGCCCGGCGCATTGCCCGCCTGGACGGCCGCTCAGTGCCGGCGTGGCTGTCCCACACCGGGGCTCTGTGCCGGGCAGACCTCCGGGCGCCGCCTGGCACCCATCCCCCTGTCTGCCCCGTGCCTCTCCAGAAAGGCACTGCTGGGAAGGAGTGCCGAGGCTCATGTCTCCGGCGCTGTATCCACCCCTTCCCACCCTCTTGGGGTTCGGTCCTGCCAGTTCCACTTGTGGGCTGTCCTCACCACTTTGGGCCTTTCTACCGCTCCCCTTCTTGTGGCTCCGGATGTCACCACAGACACGCTTTTATGAGAGTGGGCTTGTGCAAGGCTTGTATAAAGTGTTCTCAGAAATACGAGGTCCTGTCATTTGTAAAACTAATAAAAATGTCCAATAATTTTTACAAGGGAAAAATGAGTCATTGGATGGCACATTTCTCATTACTGGCATTTTACAATTAAAATGAGCATCTATTGAATCAATCCAAAGCTCTTATTGTTAGCAGACACTAATAACTTCCTGAGCTATTGAAGATACTTTTTTTCTGAAGAAACATGACCCCTGACCACGGCATTTCTCATCGAGAGCGGTATCCAGCTGAGACCAGCTCTGCTCAGCTCCTGCTGGAGTGGTTTCAAACACATCCTGATGAGACTGGTGGCTGTAACTGGGTGGGAAATTGTTTTTAAACCCTCAAAAATGTTCAAGATTTCAAAATTTTTCCCGCTCCACATGGTGATGAATCCAGAATTGTTCAACGTTTTTACAAAAAAAAAGAACTCCTCATGGAAACCAGCTCTGGAATAGCCAATAGCCATCAGTCACACTGAGCTGGGCAAAGCGGGGACTCCCGCCCACCCCAGCCCGCTGGCGGCTCGGACCGCCGTGCTGGTGGCTGTGCTGGCATGAGCCAACTTCTCCTCACAGCGTGGGACACCCATCCCGGACCTCATGACCTTCTCTGGTGAAAAATGAATCCAGTGAAACTTTCCCGATTTCACTGCAGCAGTTGCGCGTGCGTGGCTGAGCACTCGTCTGCGCTGCCCTCTGCCCCGCACAGGAGCCAGACCAGCAAAGCAGGGTCATCACCACCTTCTGCCTTCGGAAGATGGAGATTTTTGCAGCTGCTTGTGTTTTCAAAACTTACTAGAAACTTCAGGACAATATGGGAAGGGCCTCATTTTCAACAGGCACTAAGTCCATCTGCTGCTATCTCCTGAAAATCAGCCGCCCTCCAGATGTCTCGGGATGGATCCTGGTAACCAGAATCACCACCTGGTTTTGAAAATGGACACCCTGATAGAAAATGAGGGATGGTCTGAGAAGAGTTCAATGAGAAGCAGTCCCACAGCAGCACAGGGTGCAGCCAGCGCTCAGAGGCTCTGAGTGCCCCGAGCCAGTCCTTCTCTGCCCACGAGTGCTCATTTCAGCCTGATGAGATTAGTCCGAGAAGAGCCAGCTTGACTGCAGGACTCATTTCTCAAAGCTTCTCCAGATGAAGCAAAATGGATTAAAATGCAAAACCCACGTATCGCCTACAGCAGAGGTGTCCAGGGAAAGCTCCTGCTGTCGGACGTAGCAGGGGGAGCTCCCAGTTGCTGTATGGCCAGCCACCAGCCGAACTCTCAGCATGTGGCCCAGGGTGCACCACCTGGGAGACAGTGCTGAGGACAGTGTCACCGGTGCAGCCCCGGGGGGTGCCACAGCCACATGCACTGTTTCCCAGGACACTTGCTCCCATCTGCCAGCAAAGCCCAATGAAAAGGAAATTCACTTGGGCTTTGGGTGACCTTCTCTTTAGGTTCATGCTGGCATCACTTTGTTCTGAACTTCCTTGTGGAAGGCATGTTTTAGGAGTGCTCTTTTCCCACGCGTGGCCACCTGCACATCCCCAAGGCAGAGGGAGAAGCTGTTTCCCTGCCATGATGCCAGAAAAGAGAAGCCAAATTCTCCCCACGTGCACAGAGAAGACAGTGAGTTTCTGGATGAGAACGGGCATCTTTCCTCCAAAACCCCAACAGACCCTGGGCAGCCAGGCTGCTGTCACTTGTGGGGAGGTTCAGTCCCTAGTCATATGATCAAACATGTGCAAAGCTGATGAAAAACTACCATGAAATCCCACTGCACAGCAGTAACAATGAGCAAGTGCTGGCTTCCAAATACCAAGTGCCCTGCCAAAGAGCAGGCAAGTACATTTCCTGCTGGGCTGCGGGGGTCTCCAGATGCTGCTTTTGCCATTGCAGATCTTCTTCGTGCAGGTCTGCAAGTGACAAGCCCCAACCCAGCCACCTCTCCAAGAGCCTGCTCAAGCCCCTTGCCAGAAATGAATGCCCAAAAACTAACACCCATCCATGATGGAGACTTCACTCTGTCTAGAAGAGTCCTTATCCGTGCTAAGCAGAGGACTGGAGCAGGCGCTTGGTGTTTGCTGGTTGAGCAGTCCAAACTGGGCACATGAGAAGGATGCTGGACTCTGCTCCCTGTGCACCACACTCTCTCTGGACTCTCCTCTCTCTCCACCGTCCCCATTTGTCTCTGGAGGCGATGGTTCTTTCCCTTGGGAAAGTGCCATGGGAGTGGGGATGCTGATGTTGGGGACAAACGTAGGAGGTTGTTTTCCATTCTCTGTTATTGTGCAATGGCACCAGAGCTGGAGACACTTCCCACTTCTTTTCCTTTGCTACTGAACACGGGGGTTGGGACGACAATATGTATTGTCATTTATAAGCATTGTAAGACCCTCCTGGGACCTACGTGCATAAATCTTGTGTTTGCTTTAGCATTCTTTTTCTCTCTTGCATCTTTGCAACACAGCTTCTGCCTCTGCTGTATGTCTGTGAGACTGAGCTCTGCAGGAACCAAAGTCCTGCTCATGAGACCATCAGTCTGTGTTGCTGCCATACTCCTCTCCTCCTGCTCCGAAGGGAGGACCGTGGGAACCAGCTGCTAATCCAGTCTGTCCCGGCCAAGGTCCTGCTGCGGCTGCCAGGTGCCTGAGCGCAGCACGCGCAGCGGGCATTGCCGACAGCCGGCAAGAAATGCCAAGAGCTTCCCTTTATGACTCTGTATTTCCTGTTAAATTTTTATGGGATTTCCTCAGCGTTAAGATTTATGAACATGCTCGCCTGGCTTAGGAGGCCCAGGAGCCTGGTGCGGGCAGCGGCTGGACAGTGGCAGAGCCGAGTGGGGAGACCCGCTGCCAGGAGGAGATGGGGCTGGGGGCCTGCTTGGCTCCCTGGTGCCCACGGCAGTGGTTGCCCATGCTGGGAGGGCAGCCCTGAGCATGAGTGCCACCAGCCCGGCCGTGCTCCCAGCTGCCCACCCGCTGCAGGGACAAATCCCAGGTGCCACCGCAGGCATTCAGCCCCCGGCTCCCACGGGGCTGCCTTGTGCCTAGCCCTGCAGTGAATTTGGCATCCCCGCCACAGGGACTTATCGGCTGATGTCGCAGGATTTCCTCACCCTGCCGGGAGCGCACAATAGCGAGGACAGGCTGCTCCGCAGACACCCTAATCCCTTGGCGATTGTGCTGCGTTTCAGGGGGTGGCAATAGTTCAATGAAGGTTTGCAAGGTTAGCAGGAACGTTAATCCTTACAGAAGAAAAATGTGACAATTATTTAATGCTGTGACTGGGAGCTTTTGTGCTGCCTTTAGTACAATGTCTTTGTACTGGGCAATGTCTCATCTAAAGTATTGCCGAGGACAAACGCTGCACAGGCTACCTGGGCACTGGCTGTGCGGCTGCCAGGGCTGCAGGGTATGAGAGGGGATGGGCGCCTGCATCCAGAGGCTGCAGCCAGAGCTGCCAGATGTCTGTGCAGCCTGGCCCTGCTTCTGCTCTGTCTCTTTGAATTTTCATAGGAGCAAGGGAGTTTCTGCCATCATCCAATGAAAGCAAAAACATGTACATGGCCAGAGCACACAGGGACAGCTCTTGGGAGCAGCAGTGTTTTTTATTGTCTGAATTCAATTTCCAGAAAATTAGGTGTCTCTTACAATTCAGAGATACTGCAGAAGAAATGCAGCTGATGAGCTCCTGCTCTCCGAGTGTACGCTGCAGTGCAGTGAACTGCAGGAGGAGAGCATGGAAGGCACATGCCTGCTGAACTGCTCCGGGGACCACGGTGGGGAATGTGCNAGAGGGAGACAGAGGACCCTCAGTCACTGGATGGTGATCCCCAGGGCAGGCAGTGAGACCATCCAAGCGAAGGGAGGGGAGGTTGCCCCTTCCCTGCAGAGCAGACCTGCCCTGGGGTCCTGGCACCCTGGGCGCAGCTCAGTGGGGTGGGGAGCACCCTCCGTGAGATCCTGCAAGAGCTGCCCGGGGCTGGAGGAGATGTGCGAGTGCAATTGTGTCAGTGCAAAGCCTTGGCCGCTTCCTGTAGGACAGCTCTTCTGGCATTAGCGAGTCACTGGGAGGTGGAGGAATGAAACACCCTCGGCGCTGCCAGCCGGCTTGTATGAGGAGAGCCGTGACAGCCATCCGGGGATTTCTCTGGCTGCAGGGTCTGAGGGAAGGGAAGGAAGGGATAAAGTACTGAGATCACAGGCAGGATCCCGCCTGCTCGCCCAGAGGCAGGCGCAGCACCACAGCACGCCCCTCCAACCTGCTCCCGGCGGCGCGGGTGAAAGTGCCGACATGCTGTCCCCGCCTGACCCCGCACACGTCCCTGCGGCACACCGATAGCCAAAGGCAGCAGGAACAACCAGGTCTGGTGGCATTGCGATGGCCCGGGCATGGCCAGCGAGACGGGAGGACCCCACAGTGGTGCCTGGTGCTCCAGGCAGTCTGGGGCAGCATCTCAGCCTGGCCAGAGGCAAACACCTCCCCAGACATCCCCTGCGTGAGACCGGCAGCCTTCAGCCCATCCCGGCTCTCTTTGGCTGCCCGTGTGGCTGGGATGTCATACCAGCCTCTCGGGAGAGAGAGGAGCTGCCAGCCGCTGCCAGAAGGCAGCCCCAAAGCACCCAGCAGGCTCCCGAGAGGCTTGGGGCAGCCTCCCTGTCACCTGCCCCTTTCCTCCCTGCAGCTCCTGGGCACACCAGGCAGGGCAAGAGGCCACTGAGCATGGGGCAGTGGGGGCAGGCTGTCACCTGGTGCTGGCGGCAGGCACCGTCCTCGATGGGCAAGCAGCTGTGTGGGTTACCCATGCAGCCCCGTTCACATGGCGGCGTGCATGTGTGTGCGCTCGTATGTGCGTGTCTAAGTCATTGCGGCTCAGTGGATTTTAGGCACTGCAGGCAGAAAGTACAAATCTGCGTCTGATTAAAACGGCCCTTTGTAATATAACCTATATGAGCCTGCACTTAACACCCATCATCCTGAGGAAAGCCCAGGCTCTCTTCCAGCCAGTTGGGCTGCGTGCCTCCGGGGCAGATCTCCCAGGGACATGAGACTGCCGGGGCAGGAACTTGGATGCGTTTCTGTGCGGATTCTTCCCCCTTCTAGAGAGGCACAATGGGGCTTTGCATGAGTGATACAAACATGCCAGTTGTACTTAAGGTTGACAAATAATGTAAACCACACAATCTGGTTTGAGGGAAACGGCTTCACCACAATTTATTTTAGTGCTTTAAACATCACGCCAAACTCTGTAGTGAATTGCTAAATTAATGCCGGGCTGCCATCTAAATAGACATCTTCAGATCACAACCATGTTATAGGGGGAATGGTTTCCTTTGAAATGGTTCCCACAGCTTAAAGGCTGTGCAGAGAAAAAATGTGCCCAGGATTCAATTGCTGCCAACATGTGGCGGCCACATTTCTCTGCCGCTATTGGCCAAGATGCACAGTAAAGCTGCGGAAGCATCATTTGAGGTGGATAGATAAACCAGTGATTGCAGAGAGACAGGGAATGTCATAAGCAGCTCACTCCAAGGAAAGGGATAATGCAAAATAGCCTCAGTTCCAAGCTCTTTGCCTGGAAAAATGTGCCCTGCCCAGGAAGGCATCTGGTTGTCCCCATCACACGCTTTCTTGGCTGCTTGTGATGCAGCAGAGAAGCCCAGCGAAAGCACAGTGGATGTTTTCTTCCACTCTTGGTTTTCCATTGGCATCTTGGCTGATGTAATCAGCATCGCTGCACTCCTCTGCTCCCCTGGCTGCAGGCGACCAATGGCAATTTCCACCCGCTCACAGCGGTGTCCCAGATCTCTTGAGAGAAAGCCCGTCAGATCCACTTGGCAGGGGAAGCCAGCCTCCTGGGGGCCCAAGCTTGCTCAGTAGTGCTGGGAGACGGCACATGGGAATCGCAGGGAACGAGAAGCTGGTTTAACGCCTTCCTCATCCACAAGTCCACTTACGGTGCAGTTTGGAGAGCTGCAAAGTACATGCAGGTGTGTTTGAGCAGGGGCTGCACAGGATGCCCTGCAGCAGTGTAGGGGGAAAGAAATCAGAGGTGACCCTGCCCCTCTCAGGGCAGCCCAGCCAGGCAAGGGCAGAGGAGAGGCAAGAGCTGGGTGCTGGAGGAGGGCCGTGCCAAGGGAGGTGGAGGCAGAGTGGTCCCTGCCTGTGTCCTCGCTAGCTGTTTTTTGGGTGGCTCCAGCTGCTGGGTGCCAGGGGCTCACAGGACCGAACCCTCATCCCAAAGCACAGCCCGGCACTGCCTGTGCTGCGTGCTGCCGGCAGGGTGGCAATGGGACCACAACAGCTGCCCCGTCCAGCCTGAAGGAGCCAGGGAGGCTCATGGTGGGCACTTACGCCACATGTGTGCTTCACATATGCACTTCAAACGCTGGAGATACCCTGGCATCCAGCGGCCAGGCTCTAGCAAGCACCCTGTAGACAAAGGACGAAAAGACAAAGGAGACGGAAGGGAGCTGTCACTTGGCCACTGCTCCCACCCAGGCAAGTTGGGTTTTGTTTCCCCATCACCAGCCCGAAATCCATCTTCCATGCTTTCGTGGCTCAGTCGCTCTTTCCCCTTATGGTTTCCTTCAGCTGAGCTGGAGGAAGAATAAAGAAATGTCTCTCTGGGCCCCAGCCTCTTACAAGGCTCATAAATATGTCTCTGCTTAAAAACTCAAGGATTAATTAACTCATGAGTATCTCTTAACCAAAGTTCTGGGAAAGAGCACCCTCCCGCATGGGAGGCAGCATGTCTGCGGGAGGTTTCCCCGGGGCCTCTCCCCTGCCCACAGATGCCTGACTGGGATGGACCCGAGGCCGGGCAGCACCCAGCGAATGGGACCCCAGCCCCACACCGCCACCACACGCTGGCCGTGCCGTGCTTGGGCTCTGGTGCCACAGGGCACCCGGGTGGCCATCAGCATCAGGCTCCCAGGCCATGTTGCCGTGTTGCCTTTACAGTGTTTTCAATTAGGCGCTTGACAATGCCCAGGCTCGGTGGTCCGTCGTAAATTTTGAGGGCTAACGGTGCCATGGGAAAGTTTGGACCAAGGGGGCTGGTGCTTCAGGGCGCATCTCGGGGCCCGGCTTTCAGGACGCACCAGCCACCTTCCCCCCCTGCACGACCCATCCCAGCCCTGTGCCACTTTCAAGCCCCTTGCCAGAGCGGCTTCCCCAGTGTGGCAAGGCTGCTCTGCACCAGGCACCCACGCACTGCCAGCCCCTGTGCTGCCAGCGGGGCAGGTGGGCCCTGCCAACGGCTCCCCCCTCGTCCATACGCCCTGTCCTGCCTTGGGAGGTGCAGGCTGCTTTGGTGGGTGCCCCCTCTCCCGAGACGCATGGGCAGGCACGCTCCCTGCATCGCCCCTGCCCTGTGCCGGGTCCAGAGGGGTGCGGAGCCCTGCAGCAGGCATGGAGCAAAATGGCCCAAGGGTGTTGCTGGAGGGTGTGCAGGAGCATGCCCATCACTTAGAGCTCCCACTGCCTTCATCGCTCACTCGGGGTCCCTGAAGCCTGGGTCCTCTCTGCAGCACCTACGCCTCTGCACGGCAGCGGGTCTGCAGCCCGGCTGGCCCCGGGACCCCTGTGGGCGCAGGCACCCTTGCCAGGGATATGGCCCACTCGGAGGCTCAGCTGTGCCCAGTGCAGCCCCTGGGGAGGGAGGGTGTCTCCAGCAGCTGTCTGGTCCTTGGCACAGTGTGTCGGCTCAGTAATCGCTGGTCTCTGAAGAGCGGGAGCTGCCAGGAGCCACTCCTTCCTCAGTGGGTCTGTGCAGAGCTGGTACGAAACAAACAACTTTTGCAACATATTTTGTTTTCCATCATTACATTTAAAAAGTAAATAAATTAAATCCATTTTGCTGCCACTTCACTATGTCAAGTGTAACCTGAGCACTGCTCACAGGGGAGGCAGCGCACGGCGCGAGGCCTCCCCCAGCTCGTGGCACAGCTGCCTGGCTCTGCCAGTGCTCAGGAGCTGCATGGGGATGGGCTGGGACAAGCCATGTCGGACCTGAGCCCATCATATACGCTGCCTTGCTCGCTCCCAGGAGGAATGTCCCCATCCTGCCCATCAGGCAGGCAGGGCTCGAAGGGCTGGTGCAGGAGCAGAGAGGGGCGCAGGAAGCTGAAATGCCAAGGCTGAGCAGGGACCGTCCCCGACACACAACTGCAGCTAAGGAGGACTGTGGTGTCTCCCAGGGCTGGCACCAGGTATCTCCTCCCTCTGCTCCTGCGCCACTTCCCACCTTCTTCACCACATCCACAGGGATGGCGCTGCCCGGCCCAGCACGGGATGGAGCGAGCTGCACGTGTCCATCCTGGGCTACTGTGCATCACGGGGGGCTGCACGCGTGGAGTGTCACCCAGCAAAGCACCAACACTGGCAGGAGGTGCCCCCGGAAGAGGTGTTTACTGTAATGAAATGGTCTCCGTCAGTGAGGTTTTTGTCCTGTCCTCAGTCTGGGCGGAGGAGAGGCCCTGGGGACAGCTCTCTGCCAGTCCCCGTCCCCAGACCACAGGGCTGAAAGCATCTCGTGTGGCCATTGCTCACCCTCTCCCAAGGGCAAAAGGACTCTGCACACTCGGTGGCCCACCACCCGCCCTGGGCAGCCCCTGCCACCTTCCCCAGCCCCTCGGGGCTGCCATCCCCAGCCAGCACGCCGGAGAGGTGGGAGGACACCCCGTCCCAAAGCGGCTCCTCCTTGCTGGGCCTCTCTGGGCGGTGGGGCTGCAAAGGGAGCACTGCTGTCCCGGTGAGTGGCTCGCGGACACCGTGTGCATGCCAAGGGCAGAGCCTGCCTGAACTGCGGTGCAGGGTGATGCACTACAAATCCACTCCCAAATGCAGAGCAGGGAGGGGACCGTTTGCACTGGAAGCACCATCCAGAGGCCTGGATTTTCTCCTCTCCATGAAGGCAGCTGTCTGCACCCGGGACAGACCCTGATTACATTGGCATCACAGTCAAAGCGCCCACTGATGTCATGTGAAGTGGAACTTGGCCCTTGGTGCAAGAGGACTCAGTGCTGCTTCCAGCTGGCCTCCTCGCTGCTTCTTGCACTGTCTTTGGGACATAATTAATTTGCTCTGTTGGAGGGGTAGTTTCCAGTTGAGAAGCAGGGATCCTCTGGGTTTACCAGTCGGTGAAAGTGGTTTCGAAAACACAGGCCACCCTTCTTCTCAAGAACCGGCTTGGAGAGGCAGCGACAGCACCCCCGGTTTCCTGCCTGTCACAACACCATCCTGCTTTTTTGCACAAGCCCAACTGTTCAGCTTTATCAGATACCTCTGATATCTCACAACAGGATTTCTCTGCAGCACTACAGCAGCTTCACTGTGTGTTACAAATCTGGTGTTCCCCATGCGGGCTGGCTGGCATCAGAGAAGCCCACGGGCTGGCCGCTGCAGGGACCCAGCTGCCCCAGGCTTTGACACGAGCTCCCGGTGCTGCCTTTGACCACAGCAGCCGCCATGAACACAGACGGGCTGAGCTTTGCGTGCCAGCTGTCCGCTGCTGTGCTGCCCAGGCGGGTGGCCTGTCCCCGATGGCACTCCGAGTGATGGGAGCGGTTGCGGGCTGAGCCAGCCTCTTGGGCTTCTCCTTCTTCCGCAAAACTTCTTTCCTCTGCCCCTGCACTGCCTGCAGTGAGGCGGCACAGTGCTGGAAACTCAGCCATATTTCGGTGTCCCAGAGAGGCCCTGCCCTTTGCGAGCTCCAGCCCCAGCTGTGGGAGTGGGAAGGTCGGGCACCCCAGGGTCACCCAGCCCTGACAGTGCCTTGGTGCCCAGGACGCTTGGGTGGCTGCTGGCCCTCTCCCACCTCCACCCCGGTTACTTGCAGAGGTCTTTGCTGAGCCAACTGCACTTCCATCCCATCTCGCCTCTTGCCCATGTGCGCTCGGTCACGCTCCCTGTGTGCTCCCGTCGGTTTCTGGACTGAGCTGGAGGAGAAGAGGAAACATTTCAGCAAATTGTTTTACCAGAAAACATGCAAGTGACTTTTTTAATAGTAACATCCAAATGAAAACAATGTGGGCTTCAAAGTCCGTCCTCGGGATGCTTTGTGGTTCACGGGCTTTCTGACAGCAATACTCCTTTCCATCCTGGGGAGCACACCCAGAAACACCAGCCCCTTCTCGTGGTGCTTGTGGTGCCCCTCACCACTCGGCCGCCCCGTGGAGCTGAGGTTCGGGGAGCGGGTGCTAGTGGGGCTGCCGGCTGGCAGCACCTATGCTGGGATGTCTGGGATTCTGTTGCTGCACAAATTGGCCGTTCAGCAGCTTCCTCTTTCCAGCCCTTTGCCAGTAATGCAGGCAAGAGCCCTGACAATCAGTGTGGCCATGGCTGTGGTTGCTCTAAAGGCAGTCTCCTGTTACCAAAACGTAAATGTTGATGTTTGAGGAGGGGACATGCTGATGGAAATGGAGCTGGCCCTGTTTGTTTGTTAAAGCAGCTATTTTAAACAAGTTCTGTTCACACAGCTTGCAGTTCGGAAGGAAGTTTTCCCAGCCATAATATCCTAGCTCAGCGCTGGGCAGACAATGGTTCAGCAGTTGCCCGGGATTAGCATGGTGAAATCACCCTGCGCAGGCTGGGAAGGGCGTCTGGGAAAGGGCAGCGGTGGATTTTGTGCCGGGGAGGCCGGGGGGGGGTTTTTGGGGGGGGGGGGCGGGGGGGGGGGGGCAGGAGGCACCCGGGGAGCCGGGGCACGGGCATGGTGGTGGCAGCCCGGCTCAGAGCAGGACACTGCGCAGCCGCCCCGGCTGGCAGGGTCCTGGCCGAGCACTTCAGGACAGCCCTCCCTGGGCGCTCAGCATCTCTGCACCCTGCTTTCTTCCCAAGGAAAATGGTTAAATGCAAGACATGTTTTTGCTAAAATACTTCCCAAAGCAGTAAGCCTGAAAACGGGGCACCCTGACACCAGCAGTGCCAGCAGCAGCTTTGCCCTTCAGTAGTGCTGCAGCTGCGAGCAGAGCTGGGCTGTGCCGGGGTGNGCCTGCGCCCCAAGCGCGGCCATGCACCAAGCCCCACGCCACGGCCGCCCGGGCGCCGAGGGCCTGGCGTCACGGCCGCTGCTCCCTGGTGTGTTTACTTCGGGAAAGCAGACAGGGCTCTTGGAGGGTGGCGGAGGCGGCAATGCCAATTCCTTTATTCATTACAGTCTCGTATACAAATAAAATCTTTACAAGCTTGCCTTGAGCTTTTAAAAATGCCGTTTAGGACGTGTCATTTGTATTGTCTGACTTCAGCTCCCTTGCACCACAGCTGATCTCAGAGGCAGTAAAACACTGCTTCCACGTAAAACCCAAATGATTTTATTTTATTTGCTGGGGCAGGGCGAGGGAAGCACTTACCAAGCAGCTTCCTTGGCTCAGAAGTGACACCCTGCTGCCCTGGGCAGGGTCACCCTGCCCGCTGGGGACATCTTGCCTCAAATCCCCCTGTGAGCGCCCCGGGGGTCTCATGGGACAGGGGGCACAGGGCCCCGGCAGAGCCTCTGCGGATGCTGCTCCCACCAATATGAGCACCCGGCCGTGGGCTTGACCTGGCCACACTGCTGCTCACTTCTGCACACAGCAGGGTTTCCTGGACAGTCTCTGGCTGGTGCCTTGTCAATGCCCAATTTCTGGGGGCCCCAGCCCCCCAAGGCATCCCCGCTGCTCGCAGCCCCATGCCCAGTGACTCACAGGGTGTTTTTGCAGAAGGCCATGGGGCAAAGCCTCCTGCCACCTCACATGTTTCCACTTGGGACGTCCCAGTGAGCGGCCATGGCAATGTCTGTGATGCCACAAACATCAGAAGATGCAGAAGATTAAAGCGAATAAATCTCTGCCACCCCTTCGGTTGCTCTGTGAATGCCAAGGTGTGAAATCTCTGACACTGGAGGTGCACATGGAAATGCTCCACCAAGGGGAATTAATTGCAGGAGCACTGGCCCATAGCATGAAGATTTTTCATTAAGGGCTCAGATGAAACTTTCTGTTTCTTCCTCCTCTTGATGAATCTTATTGTGATTAAATTAAAGGAATTCTCATTAAAATGTTAATATCCTCCTAAGCCTGTGTGTTGTTTTTCTCAGCTGCCTCTGGTCTCTTTAGAGCCTTTGCTGCCTTTTCCTAACGTTTTCCAGCTCTTCCTCCCTCTTCACGCTGCCCTCCCCCCTTTTTCCGAGGCAAACTGGAAATTTACAGTTGTGGTTGACTTGTGGCTGCAGGCGGTGAGTCACGCCGAGGATCCCCACTCGCAGCTCGTAAACAGGAGGGATAAACACACACTTCCCCCCGGGGCCCGGGGCTGCACTGGGGGACCTCGCAACGGGATGGGAAGGGAATGGGGACAGGGATGGGGATGGGGATGGTGCATGCCTCCCCACCGCCACCCATGCCTCTCCTCAGTACGCAGGGCAAAACCAAGGCAAAGCCTGTTTCCTCGTGGCCATCATGGAGCCGTGAGTCACGGGAGAGCCTGGGCGAGGAGCTGGTGACCCTGCCTGCCCCAGCCCCTGCCTGCGCCCCTCCAGCAGGCACCATGTGTGCGGGGGCCAGCAGCCCCCTGTGCATGTAGCTCCTGCCGCTGGGTGTGTGGCCGTCCCCAACGCGTGTCCCCCGCTCCCGTGCCCCTGGGCCAGCAGCCGCCATGCAGGGTGAATGCACAGGCGGCTTCCAGTGACTCGGCACCAGCGCCTAAAAACTTACTAAAAAGTTACTGAAAAGTAGAGGAACGATAGGGGTTTTTCCACAGCTAAGGGAAAAATGCTTATTTGCGGGCATTTTCCATTCAGGAGCATCCAATGCAAATACATTGTTCCTCTTTGAATTCCTAAGCATATGGTATTTTGTGCTGTTAGAGTTTAATATTCTTTTCATTACTGATATCTAATACAGACAAGTCTTGAGGGTTACACAAAACATATGCGAACCTAATTTGTTTTTACTGTGCCACATGTTTTTACTCCCTGCATCATTCAATTAGCTTTTTTTTTTTTAATCATGTGATCAGCAAAAACTTAATGCTATTTTTAAGCATGGTAAGAAAGTGAAAAACACATTTACTGTGACTGCAGAGTAAAAGGAGCGTAGATCCCTCTCTGCAAAAATAACTTCCAGTGTGATAGCAAAATGTGATACTGCTGCTGTGAAAATGGCATTTCTTTAGCAGTGCAACCTGTCAGAATACTGCACTGCTTGTGAGACAAATTCCTAAGAATTCTGGGTTTGGAGTAATTTATCTGATTGACAGAGATGAGAATGGGCTTTGCAAATATGTAGCTCTGTGGCCAGCAAGCCACCACCTTCTAGCGTGCCACGTCATCTTCCTGCCTATTGTCCTGCTCAGGAGACTTCTTCACCTTCTCTTCTGACATCTCTCTGGGGAGGTGGACATTAAATTATTGAATACATCATCTTTAACGCTCCTGGGTTTTTTTTCCTTAAATTAGCCAGGTGTTCACATGGGATCCATATTCGTACGGGGGATATAGAAGGATAAGATAGTTGTCACCACGCCAATGCTGATGAATTGGTGCTTTATTCTCTGCTCTGCAGTTGCATCCCAAGTCAGTTGCTCAAGTTGGAGTTGAGCTTATTTGGGAATTTTGGAGCCTGGAAATGAGGGAAGCAGGGAAAACAGGAGAGATTGGGTTGCTGTGTGCAGGGCAGCTCTCTGCTGCTGGAACAGAAAGCATACGGAGATGTCAGTTGTGTGGGCAGGCTCAAGAGATGATGCTCGTTGCCACACAAGACAGGTTCCTGGACACAGGTCTCCGTAATGCGAACAACCAGTATTAAATCACAGCCAGCCTTAGGTTTAGATGGATCTTTAGTCACAGTCTGAGCTCTCTGACCTTGGTTGTTGGAGATCAGCAGGAAAGGGGAGGACATTTCCTTCTGGTGGGCAGAGGGAGGGAAGTGTTGCCCACCCACCTGATTCCCTTTTGGATGCTCATGGCTGTACAAGCCTCTTCCATGCCAGAAGGGGCGTTCATTGCCCAGCTCCTTGCAGGTGACAGAGGAGAAGTGCGGCACTTGGTTGGGATGGCAGTGCCGTCCTGCTGCCGGCTGAGGCCATGTGCCGGGAGCCTGCCCCAGCAGGTCGGGGAAACCTGAGCCCCGGCGGCTCGTCATGCTGGAGAGCTTCAGACAACCCCAAATGCAGGAAATCCTGGTGCTGCCACATGCTGTATTCTCCATTCACACACATGTGCCTTATTAGCAGTGTCAGAAGCCTCCAGCTTGTGGGTGACTGCTAACCACAACCACCAGCATTAACCTCCTGCTTGGGGGTCATTTGCAACAACCCACAGAAATGCCTCAGAATTGGGCCATGTTGAAAGAAGCTGGTGGGTTCCTAAAAAAAAAAAAAAAAAAAGCTTTATTATTTATTTATCTGGGCCTTTTAGAATTCTAGAGTACAGTAATAAAAATGCTGTGGACATCTGGAGCCTTCCAGGCCAGGAATCCCATGGTGGCCATAGTGTAGGACAGCTCCATTCATGGGCTGAGATCACGGTCGCCAGGCTCTGCCCGCTTTATTGCAGATGTATGTGGCTCCTTGCCTACCCTCTTATGACCGAGCTATCTGGTGTCAAAACCATCCAGCCATCCCAGGATGAGCCTGGCCACAAGCCGTGATAAACCCAGTCACTACAGAGCGTGCTAAGCACGTTGGTTATCAGCCCGAGCTGTTCAGGGAAGTAGTGTGTATTGACATTTGCAGTGGGAAGGTGGAGCCAGTGGGAGATCTCAACTGCACAGACCAGAGAGGGACAGTGGAGAGGCCAGGAGACAGCGCTTGGTGGGTCTGCAGAGCTTCAGGCTGCTAAAGCAGGACTCTAGAAGAAGGAGACAACTGCTCCTTGGACGGTGCTGCTTTCGTGGGAGACCACAGTGCAGACCTCACCTTGGCGAAGGACCTGCTCATTTCCCTGCGAGTCTGCAGCAATTCTTTGGGACAGCGGCATGGCCAGCAGCCCTGCAGGGCAAGGAACCACAGACTCAGGGCAGCATGTCACCAGCACGCGGCGCAGTGCCAGCTCCCTGCTAACTCTGCTGGTGACTCACCACATCCTGGGTCGTGGGTTTGCATGCTGTTCTTGAGAACATTAGCAATGCTCCACCTGCCCATCCAGAGGGACCCCTGCGGTCTGTGGGAGCCGTGCCATGAGAAATGCACAGGAGAGTGCTCCCCTCCCCCGCGATGCACTGGAGCAATACAGCAGGAGCAGCTTGCCTAAGCCAAGGAGAAATTAAATCTTACATTACATGACACTGCATCGTACGATGAAGGGGGAAAACAGGACAACCCAGCAGCTTTCCCAACGCAAACATATTTGCTCGCTCCAGCAGGAAAACTCTAGAAACTGAAGTCAGGTGTCACCTGGGACCCCCAGCTTGCACAGCAAAGCTGAGGCCAGGTTTGCTGCACACAGAGCGGAGAGGTTGGATGCCATGCGAACCACGGGGTGCTGCACCACACATCTGTGTCAGATACTCCCAGCATAAATAATCCATTGTGCTCAGGAGCCTGAATCAGCCCTGCAGCTGGGTTCTCCTGCAGGTCATGACTCATTTGGCCAAGATGCTTGATCTGTGTCATGGAGTACATCGAACCTGAGCCTCTTTGTTATGGGCAGGGCCTGGTCTTCAAAGGGTTAAGGGTAATTTGAATGATTCCTTTTGTTTAGATTCATTTCAGGTTTCGTGATTTCTGTTATTACTGCATAAAATCACTTGCAGGCGCTCGAGGTGGGGGCTGGAGGGAAGGATAGCTGTAACAGATGTGAGCTAATTGGAAGCACAGCAGCAGCAACAGCAAGTGCTACACGGCTCTTTGGGGGCTGAGTGCTGCCACAAAGGCTTTGTCACACCCTATTTGTGAATTGCACTGGCCGTGGGGAGAGACTGGGAATGGGTGGATATGCCAGGGTGGGATGGAGGATGCTAAATAGCAAGGCTCTGTACTTCAGTGCATGTTGAAGCTCTGCTCATCCCAGGCCACCATCGGCTGGGGTAAGAGCACCAGGTGTTGCCCAGCTCCCAGAGTCTTGGCTCAGCTTTGAAGTTGGATCGTTCTGATTTCCATTCAGTTTACAAATAAAGCTGGCTGAGCAAAGGCAAATATGATAATTACTGCAAAAAGCAGACTTCTGATTGCGGCAGCTGCCTGGGATGTGGATGAGAAACGGACCTGGAGGCCTCCTCACCAGCACTTCAGCGGATGGGATGTGTGCTGCTGGACAGGGACAGCCCCAGCGCAACCGCCCCGGGATGGGATGGGATGGGATGGGACGGGATGGGACAGCAGGCATGCCCAGCTGGGACCCTGCCTCCAGCCTGAGTCATTGCTTCTAACACGGGAGGCCACAAGAAGATTTTACATAAAGAATCAGGGATAGGCACAAACCCTCTTTTCCCTCACTCCTGCAAAGCTGGCATCTGCAGCAAAGGCGGCACCTCTCTGTCCCGTCACCCTGCTTGCAGTGTGCAGCCGCTTGGTCTGCAGCCCCTTTGTGCCATTGCACATCATTTCACCAGTGCGTCCCACTCCAGCTCCCCAGGATGTGACTGGTCCTGTGCGGTGTATTCAACTTGCGGGGCAGCCAATCTGCCTTTCACTGGGAGCGCGGGCAGCAGCACTGGGAGCTGTTAGACGACTCGGCCTCTCCTATCACTCCCAGAGGTGGCTGTCTCCTGGGCTGAGGGCAGGATCCGCACCTTCCTGCCATCCGCAGATGGGTCCTGTGTTAACAGACGTAACTTACCCATGCCGGGCACGAGCTCACGAGAACCTGCCTCATTTCCAAAGATCAGAGCAGAAGCTGTTGTTACTCTAATACCCACAGAAAGGGTCCCATCACACTGGGAGACATGCCGGTGCTGATCAGAGCAGGGATGCCTGTGACCTGCCACAAACCTGCGCCTCACACTGCTAGAGGGGTGAGAACCTAAGGAGGCCATACAATAAAAATTCAAAGCATCCCAATCCAATAACCAGATGGAGCTGTAGGTGCTAATGAGATTGTGCGTTGTCTGTTGTTCCTCAGCTTGCATCTGTCAAGAGCTTTCTATGCCCCACCATGGCAACATTTGCTTTAATTAAAGAATCTCTGTGCGGCACCAGAGGGCAGATTCACCCGGCCGGGATTTGCTGTATTCACCGAGTTGCTAGACAGTCTGTCTCTCGCTGGGGATTAGGCTCCGGGAAACTCTCAGGCTGCTTGGCATGGAAAAACAGGAGAGCTTCTGTGTGACTTTGAAGAACGCAGTTCAATTAACTTTTCTCACTCTCCCTTTGGGCCAGGCACAGAGTGTGTCTGGGGGTTCACACCCCAGGCAGGTGACAAGGCTCAGGATTAATTAAGGAGCTGACATTCCCGGAGCCCCACTCTCTGGGGAAAGCAACCTGGCGCTGGGAGCTGGCGGTTCCCAGAGCTGCCAGCGCTGCCCAGAGGGTCCCCAGCCCCCCTGCCTGCCTCGGGCGGGGGTGGCAGCCGGCACCTTGGTCCTCGCTCTCCGTGGCTGTACTGGAAAGTGACATCCATCACCAAACCCGTTGGCATGGCTGGAGAAACCAGACACACTCCAGGTCAAACGGAGCCGTCTTGCCCCAGGCGTCTGTCACCAGATGGGTGCAACTGCCTGCTGGGACCCTTGAGATGGGGGACAGGGGCAGGCCCTGGCACGGGCACCTGGGTGGGGATCCCTCAGCTCCCCCAAAACCTATGGCTTATCTCCAAAGCTGTCAGCCGCTTGCAGCTGAAGCGCTGCCCTGCCGGGGCTCTGTCCTTTCTGTCCAGACCTGGCAGTCCTTGGGGACTGCCAGAACCTCATTAAATGCCAAGAACTGCCAGGACCTCATTAAATGCTGAGGGGAAGGGCTGAAGCCCAGGGAGAGCCTGGGTGCAGGGTCTAATCCACCCGGCTTGCTGTGGCCCAGCCTTCCTGCATGAACAGCACCTGGTTGCCATTGGCTGCAGGACTGTGGGTGATGGATCCATCCTCGGGTACCTTCAGAGCATCTTGCCTTCTCTTTGGCTGGAGCATGAGAAGCTTTCTCTGCACCATCATGACAAAATTCCTGCAGTTCATCATTTTCAGTTGTTCCTGCGCTAATTGGCCTTGTACCAATAGGACACAGCTTTTACTGTGTGTTGGAAACAAGCCTTCAGCTCATCTGTCATACCTCCTTGGCAGGTGTGCTTGGCGAGCATGTCTGCAGGCAAAAGGCGTCTGCAGCAATGACCAAGCCTCTGCACCACCCAGCACTGCCGTTCATGGGTGCTGCCGTTCCTTGGCGCTGCAAAGGACTCTTAATGATGCTCTTGGGGTATCCCCAGCTGCCGCTCAGCAGCACCCTGTCTGGGGCTGGGGTCTCTCCTCACCCCCCTGGCATTGCAACAGCACATGGGAGACTGCAGTGGGTCCAGTGCTGCTATGCACGGTGGAGCCTGGGGGAGGGCAGAAAGGCCAGGAGATAACAGGGGTAAAGCAAGAGCCTTAACTGCCCGGGAGCTGCTGGGGCTTGTGGGGTGTGGGTGCGCATGTGTGTCTTGCTTGGATTTGGGGGCTTTACTTTTGCAAAGCACAAACAGTGTCTGCCTTCAACTTGGCCTCATGACTCAGCTTTTGGGATGGGAGCTGTTGGGATTCGTTACAGTCACAGTCCTCTTAGTGGCCAGTATTAATGAGTGCTGGAAGAAAACTTTGGACCAGTGATAGGCAAGGGAGATGTGTCCGCCTGTGTCCTGCCGGAGCATGTGGTTCTTCTTCCGAAATCACAGCACCTCCTGCAACCTGGTCAACTTAACCAAAATATCTTTCGAAAGAAATCTGGAAATAGACTGCTGACACTATCAAAACATCCTGTTTTGACATTTTCTGAATGAATCATTTTGAATTTTTATTTGGAATGACCTCACTGCCTTTTTTGGTGGAGTGAAATAGATTATATTTATTGAAAAGTTGTAACCAAAACAAAGCGAATTATTTTTGCCTCAATGACACATTTCAGTCCCCCTCTCTCAAAATTTGCTTTGAGGTTTTATTTTCTGTAGTAGAGAATTTCTAAGTATGTTAGTTTTGTTCCGACTTAAAGCCAGATTTTACAATCCCAAGACGAGCTCACCGGTGCAGCCACGCAGCCCAGGCACATCCCGCCTGGACCAGCCCCTCGTGGGGTGGCACTGGGGGGTCTCTCCCCCGAGCCCTGGCAGGCGCGCAGCCCTGGGGGTGCAGCCCTGCGTGGGGGGGCCATCACCGAGCCCCCAGAGCTGAGCAGCCGCCGCGGGTCCTACCTGGCAGCCAGGGGATGACGGGGGCTGCGGGTGACCTGGCTATTAGCACTATTTGACAACTTGTTAGGATTAGAAAGCTCATCATAAAAATCTCCAAAATGAGCGCTTTTTGTGTGTGTGTGCAAGTTAAGCTTTTCTGTCCCAACCAGGAACAGATGTCTGAACTGGTTGATGAATTGGAAACATCTGAAACAACTTTCCAAGCTGAAGTACAATAAATATACCTTTCATCACAATCCCTGCAAGAGGGTTTTAGAGGCAAAAATCACTGAAGTGTTTAATATGGCCCACGGTGAAGAATCATTATAACAAATGAACCAAATTAAATGAGAGTTTCTCCCCATTTTAGTGACTTTCCTGGGACTCCAGGTGCCACCTTTTGAGCTTGCAGTGGGAGTTTGTCCTGCCAGCCTTCCCAGATTGCTCTTCGTTGGCTTAATACCATCATCTCCCATAGGCAAAGGGAGGACAGGGAAGCCGGGCCCTCCCCGGGAGTGCAGAGCCCCGAGGTGCACCCAGGATCTGCCCTGGCTGCGTGGGCAGGAACCGGGCGCTTCTGCACCGGGGCAGGCGGGTCTCATCTCCCAGGACATCAGGGTCCACATCCACAGACAACGCAAAGCGGGGTGGACGCAGAATCCCCTGGTGCCTCCGGAGCCCTTCGCAATGCTTCAACATCTTCAGAGGCTGCTGGTGAACCCCGAGCTCTTCACCCGCTTCACCCCTAACGCCTGCCTTAACCCCTGAGCCACCAGTGCCGCCGTAGCCTGCCACCTCCACGCCGGGACGGGATGCAGGCGGAGGCCGGGGGGGTCTCGGGCATGTGTTCCCCCCAGGTGATGCCCAGCACCGGGCTCTTTCTGAGGGCATTACCTGCCAAAGCCAGGAGCGCTCCCAGGGCTGCGCCTTCCCAGCGTGGCACATGGGGGCTCTGCGGCTGCCCAGGACGCAGCCTTGTCCGGACCAGAAGCAATCAGCAAAGTATCCTCGTGCTTTAGTGGCAGGAACATCTGTCAAAGCCACGGAGGGCTGCCTGCCAGAGTTCAAGTGGCTGCCATTCTTGCTGTTGATCCCATGACCTGGATAGATGAGAATCTTTCAGCAGGAGTTGTCAGAAAGAGTTTATTTTTCCATGTCTCCACTTGGCTGATTCCACTGAGCAAAGTCATGTTCTATTGATTTATTCTGAAATCACATTTATTTTCCTTTAAGAAATAAAACCTAATATTTCTTCCTTCAAAATTCATGTGCATTGCACAGGATTTGAGGGTCAAATTTTCAAGTGTGAGTACATCCATAAAAAGCTCCTGCACTGGCAGGTAGCGTCATTTACACTTGGGAACCTGATACTAGAACATGTGCTGGCGCTCAGCAAGCAAAGTGAGTTGCAGCCTTGCAGCAGGACTGCTGTTTATGTGGAAATTCGCTCCCATTCCCATTCTGCAGCAGTTCAGGGCTCCCCACTGGTGTCCTCGCTGAGGAACAAGTATCGCAACCTGACGGGCATGAAGGATTTTGGATTCTGCACTGGTGAGGGCTGTAAAATAATGTGAACAGATGAAAACAGAACAGAGACTGACTCCACAGTTTGGTCTGTTTGGCTCTGGCTGCCTGCTCCTGGCTGGCAGCATTCAGGGACCCGCAGTGACCCCCTCGTCCAGATGGAGCTGCCAGTGCCCCCAAGCCCTGCAGCCGTGGCTGCCACCGCCGTGCCACCGCCCTGCCGGGAAGAGGTGGCAATGGTCCCGCGGGACTTGCTGGGGACACACACTGGCGTGGGCACACCCAAGTGACAGGCACACACTGACCCCCTGCCAACACCTCGCCAGGGACCCTCCTGCCCTGGAGAGTGTGGCAGGCTGTGGCATCCCTACGGTGACACCGTCCCCGTCAGACCAGGAATGTACCGTGTTATATAACAGCTGGGTACTGGTTTTATACAAATACATTATCAGAATGGCTAAAACATCCCCCAACACATGCTTTGACCAGAATGAGTCACTGGAACATGACTCATAAATAAAGCAGACACCTTTGATGTCTCCATTTTCAAACACTCAGTGAGCCGGCCAGCGTGGCGAGGGCTGGGGAGCGCTCGGGCTATCACACAGATGTCTGTAATGGGATACTTATGCTCACACACCGCTTCCACGCCATAAAGTGATGGTGCCCCTTCTGAAAAGGAAGCATGTGCAGGGATTCATTTCCTCCAACTTGCCTGGCTAAAACTTCCCCGGGGCCTGTTCGCTAATCCCCACCCGTGTTAATGGAGCAGCTTTTGCTAATGGTGTGGATTAGAGAGCACGTCCCTGCTGGTGGATGGGGACGTGAGACCCACATGTGCACCCGTGGGCTCACAGGTGCTGCCTCTGCCTTCGCTCCCCCACATCCCCTCTGTGCTGCACCACCACGTCCTGGCAGCACTTTGTGAACAAATCCCTAGGACCCCAGAATAAATGACCAGCAGCGAGGGGATCTGTACCAGGGGGAGGGATGCTGCTGTTCTAGAGCATCCAGTCATCCCCGGGAGTCATGAGCTCGGATAAAGCCTCAATGGGCAGGGAAGCTGCTCCCACCCTCTGTGTGGTTCGGGTGCTGTGAGATTCCCTGAGTGGGGCTCCTCTTCACAGCCAGCTGCACCGGGGAAAGGCAGCGGAAAAAAACACTGCCCCACCTACAGTTAAATGCAAATGGAGAGATCCTAAAGCATCCTGCAGTCACAGGGGAGAGAACCTTGTTTGCTGTCTTTTTAATTTCAGGAGATAATAGGCAGAGATGGGGTTCTGGCAGAAAAGCCTTTCCTGGGGTCCATACTGGCCCATAAGCCCCATGTGCAGGGGTGCCCAGCCCCAGCCCACCGGCCGGTGGGCCAGCCCCGCGGTCCCACCCTGGCAGTCCCACACACCCCTCGGAGCCCCCCGAGCCCCTGCAAGTCGGGGGCTGGCCTGGGGCAGATGTCCTCATGCCCCGGGCTTGGCTCTGCAGCCCCTTTGTGCCAAGCAACACTTTGCTGGGGCTCTGTTCCCGGAGCCCAAACGTCCATTGAGTGACCAAACACCAGCGCCGCTAGTGACCTGCCAGCTCCCCAGCTGCCACGTTTGGTAGTTTTCATTTATTGAGCCACACGTCCCTCCCATCCAGCTGATGCAAACTGGCACCTTCTCCTGTGCCAGGGAGCTCTGCACTGGGGATGGGGCAGTGAAACTACGGAATCCATTGTGGTTATGACTGAAAATTAGATTTATTTCTTTTTAATTTTTCTTCTATTCTGTGTTCTTTTTATTTTTTTAAATTCTATTTCTACAACTAAGAAATTCAAATTCCCTCTCTGGCCCTTGTAATAGCAAGCCTACTGCAGATAGGCCATTGCTAAGGCTGCCAGGTGCCTCGTATTATAAGCACCTACAGGCAGTTGCTATTAAATCTGCAAAACACAAGTCAACTGGGTTGACATTTTCTTGACTGCGCGTCTTCCTCAGGATGCATTTTATTTCATTGCATTTTGTTTTGTTTTCTGGAAAGTTTCACCTGAAATGGTTCAGTTGCATCTGAGAATGAGACTAAAGCAAAAATTTTTACAATGTCTAAAAAAATATTCTGACAAATCCATTCCTTGAGAATCCCTCATACTTTCATGCCCTGAACCAGAGGACTGAAATTTGGCAGAGAGCAGCTTTCATGTGAGGGAGGCAGTTTGTACCGTCCTTTTGAAAGAAAAAAACCAACACCCATATTTGGCCAAGCTGCTCAAATATGCTCAAAATATCTGCTCACACACTTGTCTTAGAGATGTGATCTGCTTTGCTCCAAAACTCTACAAGATCTGCTTCTTGCGATGCCACATCGGGCATCGAAAGCATCTTGTAGCTCCTCTTGGTAGGCAGAGGAGCCGCCCCTGCTCCTGCCGGCATCTGCAAAGTCCCCAGGTGCTCCATCAGCAGAGGCTGGGCAGTGAGGCTGCACCCAGCACCCTGCACTTTGCACCCAGCACCCAGCACCCTGCACCCCGCATCCTGCACCCCGCACCCCACCACCCCATCCCGCCCCCTGCCCCAGCGGGACGCAGCTGCCGGCGCGGCTGCAGCCCTGCGGAGGGAAGCGAGGCCTCTGCGGTGGCAGTAATTGGATCAAGGTGCAGCCAGGGTTTGTTTTCCAGCAGCTGCCTGGGTTCAGGCGCGGGGGCTCGGCCTCGTCCAAGCGCCCGCATGAGAACCGGCGCGATCTGAAGCAACTTTCTCATTTAAGAAAAAATATTTTGGAAGCCGCCACCTCCCTCCCCTCGCCAGCAAGTTTAGGGTTTCATAAAGCCCGCCTGGTAATGGGTTACAAATGTACCTATCAGTTTTACATTTGTTTTCATTCAGGCTCAGTGAACTCTCCACCGAACCTGGCAGTGGGCAGAGAAAGGCCCCCCCCAGCCCCCCGCCCTGCGCCCGCTCCCCTCCCAACGCACCCACAAGTGAATTGTTCTTCCATAATCTAAACCAACACTCCTCTCTGGCAAATTGGATTTCAGTTAAACCCTGTGACTTATGTGCAAATCCTCACAGCAGATCGCCTTGCGCAAAGCTCCCTGCGGGGCGCAGAGCCACCACGGACACGCGAAGCCGGAGCCTCCGCAGCTGGTGTCAATCGGCTCAGCCCGGCGGCGGCGGCGGGGCCGCAGCATTGCACCCCCGGGTCCTGGGCATTGCATCCCTGGGTCCTGGGCATTGCACCCCCGGGTCTGCAGCATTGCACCCCCGGGTCCTAGGCGTTGCACCCCTGGGTCCTTGGTATTGCACCCTCGGGTCCTGAGCATTGCACCTCCTAATTGCAGCAGCAGAAAAATAATCCCAGCAATGAGAAAAATAGCAAAGTCTGAGTTCAAAGAGCCTCATTTTGATGTCAGAAATTCAGAATATGAAAGTTATCGTGGTAAAATCACAGTTCTAGGCATGGCAGGCACTAGCTAGATGTCATAAAAGATATCTTTTTTCTGAACATTATTGAACTTTTGAAGATGTAATAAAGTACAGTTCCCAGATGAGTCAACCAAACAGGTCTTCTTTGGATCATGTGAAACTGAAACTAAGCAAAGTCACCCATTTCTAATTTAGTTACATGGTGATTACATGGGTTCTCGGCTGAAAAGCAACAAGGATTTTTATTTTCTATGATGAATGAACATTTTTAGTGTCTGGAGTAGCAGCTGTCACACAGCTTGTATTTTTGCCAAGAAAGTAACTCAGAGGGGAAAGCTAAATTTTAGCTCAACTTTTTTCCGATTTTGAGATTTAGGACCAAAATGTGACCAAAAAGCTCCCGCATCCTTGGGAGCTAGGCGGGCGTGGGTGCAGAGCAGGCAGCAGGTGCTACCACCGCAACAAGCCTCCCTCAGGACTCGTGGGCACGGGGCAGGACCAAAGCTATTTCGCCTTCTAGCCTGCTCCGCACTGCAGCACAGCCCAGGCACCTTCCCGGTAGCTTCGGTCCGTTTGTCTGTCCTGCACGCGCAGGAACAGCGGCTAGAGAACAATTAACCGTCTGTGACCAGTGTCTTACAGCAGTTCAAATGCAACCCGGGGTAACGCAGCCTCAACACTTCCAGCCCCCCAAGTGGGATGGAGCTGTCCCAGCCCTCACTAAGGAGTGTTTCAAAATGCAATATCCGTAAGGGAAGACACACGCGACACGCAGACGTCAGAGCATCGGACATGCCACAGCTCCGGGGATTTTATTTGCCGTAGCTCCCCGATGTCTGAGCAAAAGCTGCAACGATTAGTAAGAACCACTTCCTGCACAATTATTCAGATATTACTGGGTCCTTCATGACCGACTCTGCTGCGGAGAGTTCTCAGATGGAAAAAATCTATTTAATTTTGTGGTCTGTTAGCAATTTAAGTTGAAGAAGTGGTGTTCAGTTCTATTGTTTTCAGACCGTGATGTTCGTGTGAAAGATTTCTTTGATTCAGGATGCTGCAATATATGAAGGAACTGCAGACACTGTACAATAACAGCACATTTGTGAAAACATAGATAATTGATCAGGAGCTGATTGCTAGTGAGATACCGATGTTGTTTATTTAAAGGGATGTCATCAACTTAAAATTCATGTTTAATTTATAAGTTAATTTGCATGTTAAGATTGGAGAGATCTTGCACTGACTCCAAATGAATGAGATCAAGAATGCGTGTTTCTCTCTGTTTCACCCGCCCTCTTTACTTTGTGCTTTTTGTCGCATCTCGGCCATACCCTGCGCTCCCTTAGTGCACAGACCCCAGTGGAAATACTCACTGTAGTAAAACCAAACACATGTGGACGTCCTTGGCAGCCTGGGGCCCGTGTGCAAGGTCCATGTTCATGGCTTCCCCGGCGCCAGCGTCGCCCTCACCATGTGCCGCACCCGGCACTTGAGGCAGGAACGCTCAGCGGGAAGAGGACGTGGCTGCATGGCTCCCCGACTTCCCGGGCGGCGCAGGGGGGGTGCGCAGTTTTCATCCTCCCCCCCTCCTCTTTCTGGATTTCATATCTGGTTTGCATTAATCAGCTCCATTGTTCTAATCAGAATATCTAGAAGACGAGCAGCAGTGACAGCGTTTGTTTCTCTGGAGCTGCTTCCTGGGCATGGGAGAGCGGGTGCTGCAGACCCCATCCCCACATCCAGCCGTGCCCCCGTCCCACCCTGCGGGAGCAATGACCCTCACACCCGCGCTGCCGTGGGGCTGGCCTAGGGCTGGAGGGACGGGACAACCCGTGCCGAGCTGGCCCAGCCGGCCGGCAGTGTTCACAAGGCAGCGTCTTGCTGTTGGCAGAAATGTCGGTGACTGTCAGTGCACCTGCACAGAAACGTCCATGCTGCAGACCCGGGGGCAAACGAGTCCCCGGGAGCTAGGGGAAAGCAGGCAAGAAAACTGGGGTTCAGCACCACCTGTGCTGCCCTCGCCTCAGTCCTGGGGAGCTGGGGAAAGGGAGGTCTGTGGGCACCATCCCAGCACACTCGGGGGCTGTTCCCCACTGCCATGAACCAGCCCTGTTCCATGGCCCTGCGGAGAGGCACCAACTGCCCCACGCAGAGCCTGGCCTCCTATCACCGACTGAGGGGTCTTGGTCTTTCATCTCTCAGGGCCAGATCCAGCAATACATTTAAGCCCATAGGCTTTTCTTTAAGCTCAGAGGGGCTTCTCACGTTGTACAGGCTCAGCAAAAGCAATATGTTTGCGTGGACTGAAACCTCTCTTGCAAAGTAGCCCAGCGCCCTGATTGCCTACAAAGAAATAATGAATTTATCACTGTCCCTGCAGACCGCTGACGGGGGGGGTTTGCTGGCAGGACCCGCAGTTGCCCAGCCTGTTCCCAGAGGTGCTGGTGCAGCCGGAGGTGACAGCCTGTGCGGTGGACAGCAGGGTGGTCCCTGCTGCAGCACCAGCTCTCTCCGTACGGGGCCCGGTGCTCACTGGGTGGCACCACGGGTGCAGAAGAGCCCTTCGGAGGCCAGAGGGTGCACACGGCAGCCCCAGGGAAACACAGCGCTGCCGCGGTGGCTCCACGCAGCCCCGGGCTGCCAGCGATGGGCTTCCCCCCCAAGCCCCGCGGCCGCCCCAGGGCCGGAGCTGTGGTGCGGTCCTGTTGCCTGGTCCAGATTGTCGCTCTGCAGCATTCACCCGTCACTGCCTAACCTGTCCCCCGGGGGCCTGCAGAACAGATTATTTCCATACTCTTTGCCATAACCCTTTGCATATTTGAGGACTACAATCACATCTCCTTTGGTCCTCACACCCCCAGGCTAAACAAATCCAGTCCTGCCCATGCTTTCCCACAGACAGCAGTTTCCAGACCTCGGACTGTCCTCCCTCTCCTCCAGAGCTCCCCACCTTGGTCCGTACCCTCCCTCACTGGGATGCAGCTCTCCAGCCAAGGCCCCCCAGCAGCAAGGGGGGAGATGTGCACCAGGAGCCCGCAGCGCAACCGGGGCAGACATGTGCTGGGCGAGCCGGGGTTGCATAAGGCAATCGGCCGCTGAGGCAGGGCTGAGCCCCGTTCCCAGCCAGGGCTGCAGGCACAGTGCTCGGCACAGCACTCTCCTTGTGTGATTGCAGTTAAGCAGAGAAAGATCTCACTTCATTCACCCCCGGCTGAATTGCTAGCAGCCGTCCTGGGGCTCCACTTTCATAAATGAAATACATGCTGTGATGACTGCTCCATTTGCCAAGAGACTGTTAATGGGTGACCCAGCGCAGTGCTCATAATCTAGTGTTTTCCTGATTTCACCAACCTCCTCCAGTAGTTTATTGATACCAAGTGGTACCAGAGCAGTCACAGCACAGAGGAGGGGGTTCACCTTGTTGCTGGCACATGATAAACACAAAGAGGCTTTTTTGTGTACAGGCAAGCTCAGCTTTCACATGTCACACATTGCCTGGTTGGCTGCTCACAGATCATCTTGTAGAAATGCAACAAAACGTGTACCTGCTTCCTCAGACACAGATGCCATCAACGCCTGGCGGCAGCAGCCTGCCAAGGACCGACGGGCTCCTGCACTGGTTGGGTTGGAAACCTCGTAGGGGAAGGAGGCTCCAATGGCATCGTGTCCACCACATGCAATGGCTATCATTATTTATCATGCTTGAAGTATTAGCATAGACATTGATGTAGCACTTAACAAGTCAAACTGAACTTGGCCCACTAACTCCACAGTGACATTAAGCAAATCTGCTTCTTATTATTATTTATTTTATCTGTTTAATGAAGCAGCAGGGACAGCTCCATAATTAAGGTCAAGCTGAGTGTTGCACTCAAAGTAAAACTCTCGTTGCAAACTCTCCCTGAAATGCCATCATTTTCAAAAGAATGCTTCTTCTGAAATTTTACAAGAAAACCTCTTATTTAGGTTAGTACTTTCAGTGGGAATTTCCCCGAAGGGGAAGATTTTATATCCCAGGATCAAACAAAATAAATCCTCTCAAGTTATGAAAAATAATGATTAAAAATGTCTATTAATCCTGAATAAAAATTGCTGGTTTTTTTTAACTAGCTGTCCTGCTAGTTCTGGGAAGGCAGAGCAGGGGGGGCAGAGGCAGGGGGCATGTGTGTGCGGGGACACGTGGAAGCAGAAAGGAGTCGCCGGCATGGGCAGAGCTGAGGCGCGGGGGAATGCAGACCCGAGCAGGCTGGATGCCGGGAGGTGGCCCTGCATGGGTGAGATGGGTCTGGGGTCGGAGGGGCAGGAAGAGCACCAGGATCCTGCCCTGGGCACTGCCACCAGTGGGAGTGACCCTGTCCATCCGCCCCCTCTGCCCTCTCAGGTGCTGTGACAGCGTGGGCTGCTGCAGCGCCACGGGCTGCCCTGTGCCATGGGCTGCCGTGGTGCCACGGGCTGCTGTGGTGCCATGGGCTTTGCTGGTGCCCAGCTCCACCCCAGCCCCTCATGCCCCAGCCCGGCTGCTGGCTTCCCTCCGCCTCACTCACCTCCACAAATGCTCCTTTTTGCAGCTTCATCTGGAACCAGCTGCAGGAGGAAACAAAACCAAACTGGCCTCTGTGGTGGAGTCGTCTACCCTGGAGGCGTTCAAAAAAGGTGTAGACGTGGCACTCCAGGGCCTAGTTTAGGAGTCATGGTGGTGTTAGTTGATGGTTGGACTTGATGATCTTAGAGGTCTTTTCCAACCCAATGATTCTATGATTCTATGATTCTTGCCGGGCTGGCGCTGGCTGGGGTTTTGCGGCACTGCCTGCGCTCAGGGAGGGGAGGGATGCGGCCTTCGACTGCAGCCCGGTGCGAGGACGTGCCAGTGCTGTCCCAGGGAGCCAAGCTGGGCTGCCAGCCGCCCCTGCCTAAGGGTGGGTGGGTGCAGACACCATCCATCAGGGCTTCCCGGGGCGAGGGCTTTCCCCTGGTGTCTCACCCGGGAAGGTCAGGGGTAACCTCAGCCCTACACTTAGGAAAGGTCAGAAGAGTGCAGGAGGACCGTGGCACACCAGTCCTGCTGTCAGTTGCCCAGCCGGGGGCTGGGGAAGCTCTCGCCACCGCTCTCTGGTGGGACCCCCATGGCCGTGGCAGGGCAGCGGTGGGGAGCAGCAGCGCAAACTCACATCTATATGACTTTAAATGATTCCTATCCCAGAGGCAGGCAGCACAGGCAGCGGCGCGCAGCCACGTGATGGGGCTCCCTCTCGCAGAGCAGCACGAGTGTCCCACGCACTGGGGACTGTGGAGTTTCCCTGGCTGGGAGTGACATGATTAATAGTCTCATTACTGCAGCTTTCACTGCGCTGCCTGACACACGCTCTCTTGCTTGTACACAACTGTTGAGTCCTTGCTCTCGGTGCCAGCTCTGATTCATATGTCAATAAACACAGTGAAAGAAAAGTGGATTTCCTTGCCAAACTAAACAAACAGTATCTTTTTGGTTAGGGCTACAGCATCCCTGTGAAATCGGCGCCAAGGGCATTGTGCTGCCGTCATTCCCCGCTCTGCCGATGCTCCCCGTGCCATGCCGATGGGCCAGCAGCCCTCGGTGGGTACAGGGCACCCTGGACTGAAACGTCCCAGCTCCCTAAGGGAGCGACGTGCTCCTCTGCCCATCCGCTGCCAGGCACCTTACAGCAAAAAGTGGAAAGGGATGGGGGAATGCAACGTTTAATGGCACTTTTATTAATAAAAAGGGGAGTTATATTGGCCTGTATCCCTCCTGAAACTTTAATAAAAGTCAAATGGTAGTTTTTTTCTTCTCTCCTTTTTCATTTATTTCTAATACAGACCTGCACTGGGGCCAGATCAAGAATGCTTTTAACCTTTCAAACAGGCCTGGTGGAGGCATGCCCAGGAGCATGGCTTGCAGGAGGAGGCTCTCCTGCAGGCGCGCCCTCTTGGGATGGGCTGCCCGGGCTCCCCTGGCTGCAGCGGCCGGCGCGGGCGCTGTGTGCAGCAGCCTTGCCATGAGCTGCCTTTGTGACCCCGCAGCTGCCTCTCACGCAGGGACGTCCCACCAGCCCCGCGAGGTCCCGTCGCGCTTTCCCCATGCTACCCCTTTCAGCATGCAGGGATGTAGCAATCAGGACGCCCCTGTGAAAACTGAGTTTTTTCCTTCCTGGAATTTAGATTAGCTGTACTTGGTAAAGATTATGAGATTTAACACAATGTACTTTTGTAATTTTAATGAAGTACAAAGATCTAGTAGAACTCTGGAAATAGATATCCAGAAATGGGCTCAGAGACTTTCAACAAGCTTGAGGAGCAGGACGTACACCCCCGATGCTCACACAGCTCTGCCTGAGGTCTAGTGCTAATTCTCCTGGCTTTCATCAAAGCCTTTTGCAACACCAAGATATTTTCCCTGCCTCATTCCCCACGTGGAGTTAGCAGGCTCGCTCCCTGCTAATGCGAGTTCCATCCCCGCACAGCACTGTCCTGCTCCCGAGCAGGCAGAGCACTGCCAAGAAACAATTGCATTGCAGCTTCAGATGGGATTAATCGTCATCTGTTTGCATTGGCCTTACATTCCCTGGAGGAGCTTTAGCCTTAAATGCAAACCCGGTGGGGGCTGTGTGGCACAGCCCAGGCAGGGACAGCTCTGCTGTCAGCATGGGTCTGGGGGGACCTGAGTTACCAGGATGCCAGCACCGGGAGAAGGCACAAGGAAATACATGCTTTGAGCTTGAAATGACCTGCAATTGTTTGTGACTTAGTTTCTTAAAATTCAAGCATGCAGCTGAACATTCAGACATCTCTCCTGGACCTTGGGAAACTTCTGCACCCTTTTTTTGCCTGCCTCATAGTGCGCCTGCCTCTAGCTCTCTGATTTATCTGACATGAGAAATTTTTGAGCTGTCATCTTAAGATAAAGAGATTTATTTGTTCCTCATATCACTCACCCCTCTGCAGTTTTTCTCTCTCTGCCAGAGGATTTCGTCCCCGCCTCCAGCCTGCAGTGTGCGAAGTCTCCTCTCGTGCTCGGGTTCCCACTCTGCGCAGCCGCCGAAGCCAGAGCCGGAGCTGGCACAGTTGTGTCCTACAATCTGGAATTTCCATTTGGTGGAAAACCTCTGCTTTCCATAGCCTGTGAACTAAGAGCAGGGGATACCACTGCTGGGTGAGCTGGCATCACATTTGAATCCAGCTTTCAGAGCAGTATTATTTTCATGTAAAAATGTCAAGAAAATGGGACAATAATTACTCAGTAGGATGTAAAGACACTCAGGTTTTGCTTTTCACATTCTTCTCATCCACTTTCAGTGAAATACTGAAATTGCCAAAACAAAGCAGCCTTTGCAATCATATCTTTTCCCAAGTACAGGGCTCTTCTCGGATTAGCCAGCGCTCCGGCAAGAGTTAAAGGTGCTGTTCTTATAAGGCCGAGACCTACACGTTGACTCACATCAGTTGATAATATGGCTCAACATTTAGGCCCTTGCACCTTGCAAAAATCCGATAGTGCTAATCAGGAGAGCAGAGTCACAGACACCAGGGAAGTGAGGGGATGCTGTATGAGCCTGGGATTAGTGCACTTCTTGGTGCTCTGCTCTTTTTAACGCTTCACGCCCTCAAGGCCTGGCCGTGCAGACTCTTCCAGATCAAATTCCACACTTCCTTGGTGGAAACAGCTGGATTTGCCAAAGGATAAAGGAAAATGCTTTCCATTAACACATCTAACACCCCCATTAGTGCATTCTCGGTTCTGTGCTAGTGCTAATGAGATTTCACTCTGACACCATAGGAGGAGAGACAATAATTGGGGCACGTTTCATTTTCACGGCTGGAGTGGCTGAATTAATTGACTGAGATTAACCCTTCTGCAGGAGACAGCAGCTATCTTAGGTGGAAGCAAGGAGGAAATTAGTTAATACTTGAGTGATTATTGAATGGCTGATGACAGGTGCAAAAGTGGGTGAAAATGAGCAGTTCTGCAGCAGTGCTGGTCTGGGTGTCCTTGCTGGGGAGATGGGCTCAGGCATGGAGAACAGAGGTACGTGTGGGTGCATTAAAGCAATCTTCGCTCGTTCTTTAATTCCTTAAAGCTTTCGCTTATGCTGTGCCCTTTATCTAGGGAGTACCCAGCTGGCCAAAGGTAGCTCTGGAGGAGAAATTCATTCCCAGGGCAGGTCCCCTGTGGGGGGCTAAGGCGCCACAGCTCCCGCTTTCCCTTTGCACCGCTGCTTTGGTGCATGCCCTTTGTGCCTGCAGACGCAGCAGTGCAGGGCTGCGCCCTGGCCTCGGCCAGCCCCGGCAGCCCGGGTTACCCCACCAGTGTCTCACCACCAGTCGAGGGGGGCTTCCCTCCTGTGGTGCGTGGGCGCTCGTCATCCTGCCGCCACGGCTGGGACCTTGGATTGATCCACGTGAGGGCAATGGGCTCTGCAGCCCCGGCTGCACTGAGCAGCTCCGTGTTCCCCTGCGAGAGCTTGTGTCCCACGAGAGCCGCCCAGCGCTGCCCAGGGATGCACTGGGAAGCCTTCCTGGTGGAATGCAGCTGTGGAGGGAAATATTTCTCATCTTAGCAAATGAGAAAAGGGAAAAATAAGGTGAGCGAATGTTTTATTTAATGGACAATTTAATTGCTGACATCTGTGATAAAAGCTGTTTTTTCCAAACTGGAAGTTGTTTCTATCTCAGGATGAAGCAGGGATGTGGGGGCAAATTCTTTGGAGAGTCCCTTTGAGTCCCATCCAAGGAGGACAGGGAATGAAATGTGGCACATGTTAAACATGTAAATGAGGTACTGATTTACTGATTTATCTGTTTCTCGCATGAGATCTTCTTTGGCTGCATCAAAATTACTGTATTATTTATAAGCCTTAAACATTTAAAATTAGATGTGTGGTTTTAAAACAAAACATCAAAACCTTCATGCAAACCACATTGTTTCAATAAGAAATTAGATTAAAAAAAAGCAAATTCAAAATGTTTCTGTGCTGGATCAAACCTGCACCTCATGTGGTTCACATCCACATTGGATCCATTCTGTAGGACTGGATTCTCTTTGCAATGATTTGCAACAGTGAACTCAAAATAAACAGATCTGGTTTCATTCAGGGAATATTTCCTTGTTATTGAAAAGCATCATTTTCTGCACTGTCCCTTGACATTTCTTGGGGAAATCCTGGAGACTCACAGCTCATCTGAGGTACCAGGACATCCTGCCGGAGCCAGCAACGCACGGTGCACAGAGGCAGCTGCTCTCCCCGACGTGCTGCCGACCGCTCAGGAGCTGCTGCTTTGCTCTCTGCAGGCTGTGACAATCTCTCGAATGGCAAAGTATGTTCCTCAAGGTAGCTGGCCCTTGCTGGCCCATTTGATAAAGGATTTGGAGGAATCTGCAGAGCAGGGCTTACTGTCACTCCCATTTCATCCCGGAGGAATCTGCAGAGCAGGGCTTACTGTTGCTCCCATCTCATACCACAGAGAAGGTGTCGACCAAAGCAACACGGCAGCGCTCTTCCACCCTCTTTAAAGATGCTGCTCTGGGCTGATGGGCCCAGTGCGAGCGGTGTGTGCTGCAGCACATACCCAACAGAGATGCTGCCTCATCCTCCATGCTGTGCAAGCAGTCACTTTGACACCTATGCCACGGCTGAAATTGTTCACAGGAAATGCAGTCAGTCTGCCCTGGAAGGATAAATCACTGAATCACACACTGCAACTTGAACATTGGCAACCTCTCGGCCCCTCTGCAAACCCATACATCCGGAGAAGACACGTGGATGCTTGCAGTCCACAGACCCCACCATCACCCTCTCCCTTTCCAAAAGCAAGATGAAGTATAAGAACAACTACAAGCAGCAACCTGCTGATTTGCTCGCTTGCAAGGACTTGGCCTGCCTTTCCAAAGCCAGGCTAGAGCTGCACCTTGGTGATGTGAAGAACAGGTCTGAGGCTGCTGCGGTCGCTGTTGTTGTGAAGCAGTGCGAATCATGCTTTGGAGCATCATGGAGTCCTGGATTTAGTTGTACCACAACTTCCAGCTTCTGGCTATTTGTGCAACTTGTGCGTTCTTCAAGTGGGGGAAAAAAATGCTGATGTCTCTCACTTACCCACAGGGGCCGTTGCCCCAGCATCATCACCCCATAAACATGTCAACAGCGAAATGCGAACCAAATTGCAGCCGAGAAGTGCAATCATAGTCAAGATCGCATCAGCCGGTTTGCCACTTAGTCTATAATTGCACTTGCAACAAAAAGTTGAGAGAGGATGAAGGACTCCATCATGGGACAAGGCTCTCGGCAAGGAGATGTGCTGTGAGCTGTGCTGCACCTGTTCTGGGTCACATCACAGGCATTGATGTTCTCAAAATTGGTAGCTTTTTCCCCATGAGGCTGGGAAGGACCAACACCCCATCTGACCGAGTGGTCAAGTGACTTGCCCAATGCCAGGCACAGGTCTGGCATCGTGCACGCTCGCTGTGCAGTCCCACACCCTGGTGTGAGATGGAGACAACGGGCAGAGCAGCAGCGCTGAGCTGTCCCGATGCAGTGGTGCAAACAGCAAGATGAACTATCAGCCCATAAAACATAGAGCAGAGCAAAGAGTGAGCTGCTGCTCTCCAAGCCGCCAGGCTGCCCTCGGTGTACATCTTGTGTGCTGGCGGGTCGCAGATGTCACTGCCTATTGTCATCGTGGGGGTGACTGTGATGACAGTGGGGGTCCCCTGTCATCCTCTTCCCACTGATCCTGATGTATTTTTTTCAATCCCAGCTTTGTGGTGTCCGTCACTATGAGTCAGCATTACCCGCTACAGCTCATCCCCTCCATCCTTCTCAGCACCCACTCCACACTCAGAAAGACGTGAATGTTACTGGAGGACAGGAAACATTTGCTAACGCCCCATTTAATGCACATTTTTCTAAGAGCAACGGAGGAGTTGAGGGAAAAAGCAAGAATTGCAAGAATTGCTCATTTCATTTCCTGTGGTTTCATAATTTTGTTGCTTACCAATTTTGAATTTCACGAAGCTTGTGGTTTCCCAACAGCCTTCGTCTGTGGGGAGGATACATTTCAGTAGCATACTGAACTGACATGAAATCCCAAACAAAAATAATATGACAGCAATTGGCATTCTAAGCTATGTGAGAAAGAAATACAAATACGCTGCTGGCTGTGTTTGGCCCAGACAAGGAAGCAAAGCAAAACATCCCAGTGTCAGCAGGTCACCTCTGAGTGTCAGAAACGGAGATCACCTGAGATCCTGGGTCTCCATCTCTGTGCAAAATGTACCCAAGCGTGGGCCAGGGCCTCACAGCCCCACCAGCCTGCGACTGATCACTGGCTTTTGCGAGTGGAAAACGCCCAATTGCATGTTTGAAAACCATCATGTTTCCACTGACTTTGGGTGCTGGCAAGGGCCGTGCTGCAGCGGGTGGCAGGAGGCGAGCAGAGGCGGCTCCGGTGGTTTTTCATCTACAGTCCCCAGGTTTTGCACTGGCACCCCTTGGTTTGTTTCTCTGCCTCCTGGCCCCCTTGAACTGGCCCTGCTCAGCCCGGAGCATCGCCTTGCTCCCCCGGCAGCACGTGGCACATCGCCTCGCCAGGGCTGCCCCCTCATTGCTGCTCATCCCCGGCAGTTCAGGGATAGAGGGTGGGAGAAAAGGAAAAGAGGAAAGTGTCTTCCTAAATAACAGAGGAGCAGGACACCTCTGGTATCAGCCTCACTCAGATGACAGTTTGCATCCGCGTGAGCACAGGCAGTAACGTCCAGACAAGGAGAAGGCTCCCAGCAGGGTTCAAGTGCGTTCCCGAATCACCCAAGCGCCAAGCGGTCTCTCTCTGCAGAGGATGCCCCCGCACCCAGGGGGTGAGCAGCCCACCACTGCCGAAGGCTGAGCATGGGAGGGGAAGGGAGCGGGGTACATCTCCCTTTCCTCTTTGAGCAAATCTCTCTCTGGCGTGGGTGGCCGGGCTGGGGCTGGTGCAGCCAGAGCCTGGCTGGGGAGCTCAGGGTGGGCGAGGGCTCCGCTCGCAGCCTGGGCTGGCCCGTTCCCGTGGACTCAGAGCTTGACCTCTGTCAGAGGAGTTAAGTGGGTGCACCAAAGAGATATTTGTCCTACTGGAAAGCTCAGGGATGTCAACAGAACGAGTCCTGCTGCCTCCGGTGGCCTTGGATCAGGTCTGTAATGGATGAGCCCGTCGCAATGCTCCCCCCCGACCTCGGCAGCTGGAGGTGAACCTTGTTCAATAGCGCAGCACTGGGATGGCACGAAAGCATGTCTCTGAGTGTCTTGCTGGAACGATTCATGGATCGCAGTTGATTAGATACAGTAATAGCTGCTAACATCCTCCTCTGGAAACTGTTGGAGACTTAGCTTGTGTTTATTGAAAATAAACTTTCGGAGGTGAAGAGAAGCCTATTGGTGAAGAAAATACGTTTGTGAGCTCAGAATTTATAGCCTGCCTCTATAAAGCTGTCCAGAATCTGCGGATCTTTGCTTCAGATACTCATGTTAAAATAATTTTCATTCTGTTAAATGAAAAGTGCTTTAAGTTTGGCAGAGCTGTGCTGCTCATGCTCTCACCACTTCATAAATAATACTTTATAATAACAGCTCAGAATAAAACAAAAAAAAAGGGGAGGGGGGCCAAGGTCCGCACCGAGCTCTCCTTGTTGGCTGTAAATACCTCTCGCCATGATGTCAGCCACTCTGACAGAGGATCTGCCCAAATCACTACCACATGTGTAGCCAGGAGATGGGCTTTACCTGGACTTTCCACTTATTGAGTAATGTGGCTCACAGTCTTGGCAGTGCTCTCGCATGGCTCATGGTTGCAGGCTCCTCTATATTTTCCTGTTAATCAGTTACTAATATTGGACAGCACAATTTCATCAAATCATCTTATTTTTATTTCCCCCACACTTTTTCATCCTCTAAATAAAAATTACTTCACACTTTCCTGAATGTCTCCAGTATGATTTAATGCAAAACATGCAGTCACGGGAGCGGGAAGAGGATGAACTCTTCATTCAGATGGAAACCAGAGCCCACGTAAGGACAGAGCGAGATGGTCCCACCTCCGAGAGGGCAGTGAAGTAAGCGTCAAGAAACAAACTTCTCGCTGCAGAAGATGCACCCAACCGTTTGAGGCTTTACCGCAACGTTGCAAAATTGGATCTGTGGCCTGAGATGCCCCACTCATGTCCCGCAGACTGCCAGCAGGCACCCGGAGTGGTTTGTGAAGGCTGGGGATGCTCAGTTCTTCCCCCTTTGGTCGGCGGCAGAGGCAGCATCCTTGTGTTTGGACACGCGGAGGAGCTGGGTGGCTCATCAGGGATAAACCAAGGGGCAGCCCCAGCCTCCCGCCATCCCTGCCATGGCTGTCCCGCTCTGCCACGCGCCCCGGCTCGCCGGCAGCCGGAGTACGCTGGTCCTAGTAGGAACACGGGGCTTTTAGGACCAATAATATTTCTAATGACCCTTGAAAATTGCTTACCAGCCCTTGAAGGGGCTGAATTAATGAAATCTGCCCAGACTTGGCCTGGGTGTGACTGAGCCCAAGGAGGGATCTGCCACTCACCCTGCAGAGGAGCCCAGGGGCTGAACGTGACCCCCCCACTCTCTGGATGCCTTAAAGAGGGCTTTTTCTCCCTGCATGGCTTTGTACCCATGATTTTAATTAGTCTGCTCTGTGAAGTGGTTTGGGGATGCAGCTCGTATGAAAGGCGCAGTAAAAAAGAGCACAGTCGAGTACTAAATAGCAGAAGGACGTGTCCACATGTGGCAGATGTTAGTCACATTGCCGAGCCCTTTGTCTGGAAGGACTCGGCCACATACGAGGAAAGTGCGGGGAATGGCTCAGGAGCTGAGCAGGCGCTAGAAAATGGTGTATTTTGGCCCAAACCTTGAGAAATATGTGTATAATACCCTTCACTAATGTCTGACTGCAGCAAAGCATTTCTAGCACATATTTGACTTGAAGCACGAGCTTTAACCCGTACCTCCTCGCCCCAGCGGAGAGCTGATGCTCCGGCTCGTGAGCTCCCCAAGGTTTATGCGGGTGCTCAGAGTTAATGACACGCGGGTGGGTGTTTCCTGAGTCAGGGCAAGGAGACCTTGGGCTCATGGAAGGGTGGCAGCTCATCACCCAGCTACAGGCTTCGTTATCCAGCCCCGGCCCCGGCCTTTGTGTCAGTGGGAGGGAGATCTCTGAGGATTTGGCTCAGTGCAGACAATGATGCCATGAGCACAGAGTTTTTCTCAGTGCCAACGAGTCTAACCTAATAAAAGGGGGAAATTTCCACTGACCGCAGGGGAGCGGGATGGTTGAGACAGAAAAAAGAGGTGGAAAATTATTTATGACAGTGTAATTGCATTTGAGACAACTTGTATCCAGCCAAGATTCCACAAGAAATTTAGGAAAGAACAACTTTAGGTCAATCTGATTTGTTGTCCTGTGTGTGTAGGGGGGAAATTTCCCTTGTGAAAATTGGACTTTGCAACCATATAAGAACTCATAATCAAAATTAATGTGGAAAATAAATTGCTGGCTGGCATCCCTGTCAGCAACGGACGCTCAGTTTAACTCTGCCGTCCTGAGACAGCTGCCCGTCCCAGCCTACCCAGCCCCACAGAGCTGTGATTTTCCTCTGGTTCCTTTAAAATCTGGTTTTATTGTCCCCGGGGCTGGAGGGAAGAACAAAAGGATGCCAGAGCTCTGGGCAGGGTGGCAGAGGCTGCGTAACTCCAGCTGGGAGAGGAGGGGCCCGCTCGCACCCGCTCGCACCCTGGTCTGAGGGCAGGACCCCGCTCTCTGCTCCCTGCCCTCGCAGGGCGATGCCTCCTCCTCCGTGCCTCCCCGGGGCCGGGTCCCAAGTCGGGCAGCTGCCCATCATGCTGTGCTCTGGGGATCTGCTCTCTACAGCCCGGGGTCCCCGGCCGCTCCGTGATGCACTGGCTGTCGCCGTCTCCCCCGTGCCCAGGCAGTGCCCCTGCCTGCCCCCCTCGCCCCCTGTTACCTATTCTTCTGGGAAAGTGGAGTTTCACCCCCTGGCAGACACCAGCCAGGTCACTTCTTCCCTAACCACGCTGCAGCTCTCTCCATGGCTTCTTGAAGCTCTTGGGGCCTGGCTGCTGCTCCCTGGGCAGCACAAGTGCTCAAATCTTGAAAAAAATGATGAATATCTGCTTCTCTTTAACTCCAGCTGGACTCTTAGGCATCATACTTTCAAGCTTTTCTCTGCCACCAAGGAAGCTAGAAACCTTCAATTTTTCAAATAAAGGTGAGAGTTTCATGAACTCCTGGGCTCATTCACTGGAGTCCAGAAGTTGGAGCTTTAAGGAAAACACCAGTTACTGCAAAAAGTTGCATCCTTGTAAGACCAAAGGCTCTTTGATCTCTCCAACAGAAAAGCACGACCGCAGAAGAGCCCCAGGCTGTGCTGATGGGGAGCAGTGTGCGGGCTCTGGAGGTGCTGTCTCCACACAGAGAGGTTACTGGATTTTAACCTGGGTCCCTTAGAGAATGTGCTGCTAATTCCAGTGGTTAATTTTATTATGTGTCATTTCCCTCCGTTATTTGGTTCAAAACATGAAGACTAAACGGAGATTAAAAAATTGTCCAGATTTCAGATATTGCCCTTGGGAAAGCTTCAATCTCATTTTTTTGTTTTCATTTAGGTTTTTTGCAGGTCTGCAAATGTGTTTGTTTTAATAATGCAGCTGCGGGACAGATTAAAAAAAGCAAGTATCGCTGGCATTTAATATCTCTAATCCAGCAGTAAGACAAGCCTGCCGACTGTTTGCTTAATGTTCAACATCCTTTTCTGATTAAGCAAAAGGTTTGAAGTGATTATAGTTTATTTACAACAAAAGTGGACTTAAATGAGAGTTAATTCCTCCCCCTCCTCCCTCATTGGGCCGGCTGCCAGTTACCATGTGTCTGCTCAGCTCCCTCTTCGAGAGCATCCACAGAAGCCACGGGCAGATGTTCCCACCAGGGCTCTCCAAGAAGGGCTTCTCCTCCGGGACCCTCTGGGGATGGGGGGTGCCCCCAGGGGTCCCGACTCACCCTGCGGCATGGTGGCAGTCGCACGGCAGCTCCCGTGGGGGCTCCGTCCTGGCACCGCTGCCCGCCAGCCCTCTTGGGTGGTTTCCCTGCAGAAGGTCCAGCATTCCTTCAGTTAATATTGCATGAGAAAGTTTTAATTTCCAGCACCAATATGCTTTATTTTTATTATTGTTCACCAAATAGGCTTGAAAAAGCAAGAGGCCACTCCAGCGAGTGGTGGCAGCAGACCCTGCGGCTGAGGCACTGGGTTGGAACGTGCTTCACGTCCCCACACCACCCCGCAATCCAGGGAGACAGCAAGGAGGGAAGGGGAAAAACAGAAAGAAGAGGTGAAAGTGATGAAAAAGAGGTGGCAAAATCCACTCCCCAGGAGACCAAAACACTAAGTGGATTTATCAAAAAACTAAGTGGATTTTGATTTGATTTCTAGTCAAAATACTTCCAATGGTAGCTTGCAGATGGGGGGGATTTTTTTTTCAACAGACATCATCATTTGCCAGAATATAAAAAACAAAAGATGGAGGGGTGGCATCCAAGGGCTCTTCCCAATAGCACGCCTGGGACTCCCTAATGCCACCCAGCCCCGCTGTGTAAATGACGGCCAGGTCCTCGTTCCAGACCCCACAGTGCTTGCCAGAGTCTGCCGCAGGTGCAAGGCATAGCTACAGGCCTGTAATGAGATAATTATTTAGAAATGTAATTGCATCTGCTAGACACAGGGTTCTGGGTACCTGGCTGATAACCGGGTTACGGCTAAGGCCCTTTTCCAGAGAGCTCTGCAGGCTCCGGTACAGGTGTTGCAAGGGGGCGATGCTCACCGGGCACAGATCACGCAGGCGACCAGGAGATGACGGCAGCGCCCAGGGACCCCCCTTTCCAAAAGCCTTTTCTTCCCAATGGGCACGTGCAGTTTCTGGTTGAGAACCTGGCGGGTCTCAGAACTCCCTGGGGCAACTGCACAAAGCGCGGGGGGGCAGGAACAGGAGAACATGGGGACCCCTGACTGCCTGGGGCCAAAAGGCTCTGGCTTCTTCCCCGGCTGCACGAACATGGCTGCAGACCTTTATGGTCCCCATTGGACAGCTCGTCATCCCTACACACAGAGAGCTTATTTGTGACTTCCATGGCATCATTTCTCTGTTAATTGGAAGTAATTTTCCTATAAAAATGTAAAATTGCTTCTCCAAACAAAACGTCGAGCACACGCCGCACGCCGACGTGGTGAAATGCCACGAGCGCGGCTCTGCATCTGAGCCGGCAGAGGGGTCACCCTGCTGCCGGGCAGGGCTCTGGCTTGGGAGGGATTTGGCATTTTCCAGCAGCGATGGCAGCTCAATGGACACAATAAGGCTGGCGGGACCCCGAGGGGCGGCACGCCGGCATTGCCCATATTACTACCTAGCGGATCAATGGAGGCCCCGGCTCTCACCGGCAGGGAGTGCGAGAAAGAAAGACACAAAAGCTGCAGAGAGTGAATAAACTCAATTAGATCGCTGTAATTGCAACAAAAATTAGTGTGGGGGTCGGGCACATGTGCCGTCTCCAAGCAGTAATTAAAAGTGCAGTGTTTGCCATGCTGGGGAGGTGGCCTGCTGGGTCCCAGCAGTGCCCTTTGAAAAGCTCCATGATGGAGCTTCTAGCCTGGATAAATACAAATGTCAGTGCCTCGCAGCCCGTGGGGGGACTCTCAATCCACAGCCCAGTGGGAGAATCCCCTGCTTTACATTCCCAACAGTTGGGCTAATTTCAGAGTCAGGCTTTGATGTGCTTTGGGGAGCCCTGTGTGCTACACACTTTCCCAGCGAGGCGCCCCCTCCTTTTCTCAAATGCTTTATTAATTTTCTCCTGTGGTTTTTTTTATCCTCCCTTTCTCTTGGGCCCGCCTGCAACTTCTCTTTTGTGCTCACACAGCGGGGTTCATAGCGGAGAATTTATATCATTCTGAAATATATATAAAGAAGGGATAAAAGAGGAGATGTAGGAACCTGCAGAGACTATAGAAACAATCAGTCCTGGGAGCCAGGGTCCTCTTCCTCCAGCCACCAGCCCCATGTGCCCCCAGCACTGATAACACCAGTTTCCCGGCTGCAGCCAGGGCTGCTCCTCCTCGTCTCCACCATCAGTGGGGAGCAAGGGATAACTGATCCCCCAAGGGACAGCAAAGGTGACGCTAGCCTGTTAATAACCGGGGCCATTAGTGCCCCAAATCAGCCGTGTAGTGGGCAGGACACACAGCCAGGTTTCCCAGCCCAGTTTCTGCAAAGGCCAGGCCAGGAGTCCCACGGGGACCAGCCTTCGCAGCCTGCCCACGGCCGGTAGCCACTGCAAAAGGCAGTGGCCCCAGCAGCGCGAGCACAGCATCCACCAGCTGCTGGTGGGGCAGGCTGCGGGTGTGCAGGCAGCGGCACTGCCAGGGTGCAGGATGCTCGTGGCTCTGCCAGGGCGTGGGATGCTCGTGGCCACCGGTACACCTCCCGATGCAAAAAGGCAGCACCTGGGTGTGCCTGGCACAGGGCCCTGCCCATGCTGCCGTGGTCCCCGGTGGTCCCCTCACCCCCGCGCCATCCCTGCTGCTCACCAGGAGCAGCCAGCACCCGCTGGGCACTGCAGCCGTGGCCGGGGGCCATGGGGAGCATTGCTGCTGGCGTGTGTGGACTCAGAGGGTTCAACTGTGCCAGAGCCAAAGCTCCCCATGAAACCTCCCCCCATGCCTCTCCCCTCTCCTCCCCTGACATCCCACCCTTCTGCTGGGCGATGGCGACATCCGCATGCCGCAGCTAGCAGACCAGGGCTGCTGAGCTCCTTCTAAGCTGGCATTGAGCTCCTTTCCTGTTTTTTATTATCAACTGAATTTGGCATGGAGGGGATTCTCTCCCCACATCCCGTTGGCACACAGAAGGCTCAAAAACCAGCAAAACCATTGTTTGTGCTTGAAGGGTGGGGACCAGGGTGAAAAGAACAGCATGTTTTAGAGCCCAGAGCTAGGAACCATTAGAGCATCTGGAACAGTTAGTGGGACAGGGGCGTTACAATTAAATAAAAATGGGTGATTACAGAACCGTTCCCTGGCTCTGACATACACAAGGGCAGTCGCGGCACATGCCTGAGCATGCAGTTAAGGGGATTCCTCTCCTACAGGCCTGGAATAAATGGGGTTTTCAACAGGAAAGTCTGAGGTCGGTGCGACTGCCTTGCACAGGATGGAGGAGTGCATCTGCCCTTTGCCAGGACACGGTGCAGAGGCATCTCCCATCAGAGGCAACGAGCATCTCCAGAGAAAGGAGCCACATTCCTCGGGGCCAGAGAGGCACCGGGGCCCCTGAGGAGCCAGAACGCGATGGCAGGTCCCGTTCAGCCCCAGCCAGGCTTGAGCCGCCCCAGCCGGAGCCCACTCCCTGCATGTACGATGGGGAGGCTCCCGCGCCTGCCAAGCTCCCCCACCTCTTGCAAGCCTCCGAGGGCGCAGGGTGTTCAACCTTGGCTGCCAGTTTGCAGCTGGGATGGAGCTTCTGAGCTAGAAATGCAGCTTTCTCTTTTAACAAGTCCCTTAGGAACGTTTGTGCCCCGTCCCTCCAGTTCCTGCTATTCAGAGAGAACTGGCAGGACTGGACAGCGCAGCTTTTGCAGAGATATACAAGTCCTGCAGAAAAAATCCTACTGTTCAAGGACCTCAGCCCTGTCCTCTGAAATATGCTGTTTTCATTAAAGCAGTGAAATCAGATTTCAAAAAACCCAGGCTTTGGATAGTGGCCCTTGATTTGGGCCTGATGAACAAGATCCAGAAGCAAAACAAAGGCTGTTTCCACAATGGTTGGAGGGAAAGGGAACCAGTCCAATTGCAAAACTTGGATCCTGGCACCGAGGGAGTCTTTGTGTGCAAGACCTGTGGCAAGGGATGGCAATGACTTTGGGAAATTCAATACTCGCCCAGCTCATAAACAGAAAACAAGGAAAATAAACTTGGGCAGATGGGAGGAAGCAGAGAGCCAAGCCATGGATTTCTGCTCGGCTAGAAAAGAGCCTGTCTGTCCTAGGCAGTGGGTCCTGGGCTCAGCGGCTGCCAAGGCCATGCTTGGGGTGCTTGGGGCCGCGGTGCCGGGCACCGTGCAGCAGGCACTGGGCTGGGTGGCTGCGGACGGCAGGAGGCAGCAGCCACCCCTCTGCCACGAGGCGCCAGGCTAGAGGAGAGGCCACGGGGAGCCGGGGCAGGAGGGGCAAAGCAAGGGCGGCACAGCAGGAGCCCCCACGCCACGAGATGGGAGCAGGGACAGCGGCAGTGCTGGTGCCCACCGTGGCTCGCCCTGGGGGCACAGTGGAGGGGAAGGCAGCAGATTGCCTTGTGCCATTTCATGTGGAAGCTGGAAACACTTGGCTGCAGTGGTGATAGGGGTGGGATGACAATTTGAATAGAAAAGAAAAGAAGTTTCTCTGCCAGCCTCCTCCTGGCATGCGTTTGTGCGTGGTGCAGCCGGACCCCTCCTGTAAACCCTCGCAGTTGTGCAACGTCCTAGAGCAGCTCCTCGTCTCGGTGTTGCCACCTCGGGGGAGGAGGGATCTGTGTGCACGGTGCCCAGGGGCGGGAAGTGGAGCCTGTTTAGGTTAAACCATTCATCGTATGTGCTGTGTGGCAGAAGAGCAGCCCCATGACGCACATCAGACAAAGACGTGACGGCTGAGGATGCGACAAGAGCAGGGAAGGGCTGCGACGGGACAAGAGCAGCAATTAAAGGTTCAGTGAAAGAAATGACTTTTGAAAAAAGCTTTTGAGAAACAGAGACGATGACTCCATAAAGCCTCAAATCCGCTGCCAGACGATGCCGCCTTGTTCAAAAACACAAGAACTAGCTGTTCCCTCTTGGCCACAGACAAGAGGAATCAGTATTTAGACCATTTATGGGCCGCAGAGGGTCAGCAGAGATATGAAATCTGTGGATTCATTGAATTCCCTCATTACCACAACCCTACATTTGCAGTTACAGATTCATGAAGCTCAGCATCCCGCCTGCCACTGAGCGCTGCCTGTAAACCCACTGCATGTGCTGCCCCGGAGCCGAGCCGGCTGCCCCCATGCCACGCCAGGCACCGGCCTTGGGTGTGCCCCAGGGTGGCAACGTGACACAGGAGGTTCCCCAAAATCTGGTACCGGGCTGCTGGAGTGTCCCACGCTGCCCAGTCGGCCGCCACGGGAGCAGCCTGCACGTAGGGAAGGCCTACGGTATTTTTATGTTCTGACAAATTGTCATTCCTTTGGCTCAGAAGGAGAAGCAGCATCCTCCCCTCACATCAGGAAATTGTCATTGTTTATTTCAAGTTTTAAACCACTGGCTCATAAAAGAAAAGCAACCAAGAGCAGAGAAGCACGTCTGNCGCCAGCGGGATGGGGTCTCCCCGGAGCCGGGGAGCGGGGGGCCGGGCGGCGCGCCCTGCAGCCGGCACCGCTGCTCAGGACACAAACCTGCTCCTGTTCGTGTGTCTGAACCCCGCGGGCTTCAGCACGCGGGTCAAGGGGCAGAACCTGGCTGGCCCTAGACCTCTGATAGTCCCTGCCGTGAGGAAGCTTTTGCCTGATTAAACCAGCAAAGACAGACTACAGAAATCCAAGCCAGCCACCTACTGCTCCTCCTTGGAAATTCATAGAAGCATCGCTGGCCTGACCTTCCTTTCTGACAAAGAATGGCATGAGAAATACTAGTGATAGAATACAGTGGATACTTTGTTGGCGAAAGAGATCATAAATCAGTATGAGAAGCACACTTGAAACAGTATTTTAGAAGACTATGTCAGATACACTGGCCAGCCATTAAATTTCACAGGTTCAATTTTAAGAACTTCAGGAGATTGCTGGCATTGCCTGAAAGGGAGAGGAAAATTATAAACACATGCTAGGGGCTCCGAGTCAGATGCAGAGATCTGGAGGATAATCCTTATTGCTACTCAAGATATAACCGAATAGCCACAATAAAGAATTCCATTCACCTGCCTGGAGAATGACTGACTGTAACCTTCAATGCCAGCAAGATTGAAAACATTTCTTTAGGGTGAGTGGATCAGATATTTTATGACGACCCTGGGTTTGCTCAGACCTCGTCTGGCCTTCTTCAGCCCGCCCTCCACCCGCCAGCTGATCTCCTGTCATACCACTAGTCTGCAATGTTGCATAGTTGATCCCGCAGCTGCAACGGCAAAGCTCACACCCCACGCCAGGCGGGACCCTCGGGCAGGAGGTGGGCACTGAGGGCAGGGACACCTTTGGCCACCGCCGCTTCCATGGCTCTTCCTGCCCCGCAGCTGCCACTGCTCCCCTGGGCTTCCCAGCACCTGTGCCTTCCTCCTTGCTATGCTCCCAGCAGCTTCCCGAGGGAGGCAGAGCAAGCCCTGGCACAGGTGTCTTCCTCAGCCTCACTTAGAAAATAAGCCAGTGCATGCCATGTGCTTGGAGCGTGCCTGGAGCAGAGGCCAGCTGTGGTGCTGCCGAGCTCCGCTCCACCCTGACAGCCGTCATCACACGCTCGCCGTCACACGGACACCGCATCCTGCCGGCAGCAAGAGCGTGCTCCCAGCTGAGCTGCTCAGGGCTGAGCTCAGCACCACCAGCTGCTGGTTTCTGGTGGAAGGCACAGAGTCTCCAGCCAGGGTTATTCTCCACCCGTCTTGCACCTCCTTGGAGAAACAAGATGTGCTGCGGTGCCAGCTCCCGGGGACCTGGGCAGGAGCTCCTGCTGCCCATCCGCCCCAGAGGATGCAGACACAGGGCGCGGTGGTGCCCATCACTGTGCAGCTGGATCCAGCCCATGGGGCAAGGGCGTACGGGAAACAGAACATCAGTTTTGTGGGGCTGCTTTGGGAGGGCAGCAGAGGAGATGCTGGCTGTTGTGGAAGGCAGAGGAAGAGAGGAGGCAGAGTCACGGTGCTCTAGGACATGTCTAGACATGAACTCAGGCCTTTGGGAAGGCAGAGGGAGGTGAGAACCAAGGAGGATGGGGTCACGCTGGCTCCTGGGACACGGTGTCCTTCAGACATTGTCACAAAACCCTCCTGCCCAGCCCCAGGGCACAGGTGATGCTGAACAGCCATGGGGCCAGGGAAGCACCAGGATGCTGTACCAGGGGAGTGCCAAGATGCAGGATGCTGTTCCAGGGAAGCACCAGGATGCGGGATGCTCTAAGGGGAGTGCCAGGATGCGGGACGCTGTACCAGGGGAGCACCAGGATGCGGGATGCTGTACCAGGGGAGCACCAGGATGCGGCTCTGGATACGCACCCGGGAGCCCCGCAGGTCCAAGCTCACTCCTGGGAATAAGGGTCTTGACCAAGCGGTGACATGTGGCAGCAAAGCACTTGGAGCTCAGGGGCATCCATGTAGACATGGTGGGAAAGCCAAGGAGCACCGTCTGCAGGGGCTGCGGAGCTGGGAGCCTCTGGATCCAAGGAGGTTGTTACTATACTTCAGATTATATAAATAACTCACTGAATAAAACCACATGTGACCACATTCTGTTCTCCATCCCTCAGTGCTCTGCCGACAGCACACAGGCTCTTGCAACACTTGTTTACTAGGGAGACTGTATATAAAGCGAAAATAATTTGCTAGGTCTTATGTTTCCACTTTAATTCTCAGTGTATAAAAAAAACCTGTGAATTTGCTAATGGGCTTTGAAAATGTATTTTTAAAGCTAGGGCAGCATGAGTCGGTGAGTTGTTACAAAGGATTACAGAAGGAACAAGGTTTGCTAGAAAAATTATTCCCTTGAGAAAATCTGTAACAGCTGAAAGGCCAGGGCCTGCTTCTTTCCAGGAAAATAAACACATTTCTGCATCCAAAATGAAGCTTCATTTCAGGTGTGAAGTGAGATTGTTTGTTCTCTGGTGTTTATGTACTTTCCATAGGCTTTGGTGTTCAGCTGAACATGTTTGAAGACCAAACATACACTCGCAAACTCTCTCTACAAAGGAAGATTCCTACTGCATCTTTAAAGCACACTTTTGGACAGAGATAAATGGTTACGAGCTTTGGGAACGTTAGAGCCAGATGGCCAATTGAGATTTCTTTGTATGTTTCTGTATTTCACTTCAGAGTTGATCTTGCGTAAAAAATGTTTTTTTAGCATTCGCTATGACTTGCAGACCTGAGGAGACCTCTGGAGCAGAAGGATCTGCAAATGGTCTACTCTGAGGGGCCACAAACCTTCGGCTCACTCTTTCCTGGTCATTAAAATATACGTGCTTTGGGGTTTTTTGTACCCAGGGCTAATTCAGAGCTTTTGATTTGCTGGAGTTTTTTGTTAAACAATGTCCACATCTAAGGGAGCAGCCTCTCCTGTGCACTGGGAATAGGGGAATCCGGTGTGAGCACTGCAATTCTCCAGGTAGTTAATCGTTATTTCATATTCACAGCCTAAACCGCCTGCGAGTTGGTGAACGGACTCTGAAATTCTCTGCAAATGTTTGCTAATTCTTTCTCTGACAGCCAGGAATATGGGGTGGGAAGGCAATAAGTGATGAACAATTTATAATTTTAAAATTTAATTTCACAAGGTCTGCTGGGGAAATACCATTTTCATGCTCTGCCCCTCGTTGATGTGTTGGATCATTGCAGAGGGCTCCCCAGCAGCTGTTTCCCTTTCACATCACTCCTCCATCTCCCATCCCTGGGAGCTGCGTCCTCCCCCAGCGAGGTGACGCAGCGCCTGCAGCTACGCGCAGGGTCAGATTTTCGGTTGCAATAAGCTGACATATCTCCTGCCTCTGGGCAATTATACCGTTTTCCCCCTTTCCGTAGCCACCTCTATGTCTCTTGTGAGTGGTGCGGGGAACGTGCTGGATTTTCTGCATCGCTTTGATTAGAACCAGGCGTGACTGCTGGTCCGTGCATCTTGGGCTAATGGGAAGGAAGGAGTTAACTGATCCTGTGGGATGAGGGCTGTAATTGCCACTAGGCTTGTCTAAGATGAATGGGCTTTTAATGACTGCCAAGTTCTGAATGGACGCAAGGAGGACCAACAACAGCATCGACTTTTAGTAACCAGCAACCAGTGGCAGGAACACATATGGAGGCAGCATGGTTCAGCTTGCAATAAACCCTGGAGGTGTCAGGGCAGCGGGTGAGGATTGTCCTGGCAGCATGAAGGTGGAAAAGATGAAATTCTGGATGCTGGGGAAACAAACAACGCTGCCAGCCTGGACATGCGTGTAAGCCTCGCTTCCCTGTTGCAGCCTAAGGACCCTAAGACACTGCGCTCAGGTTGACTAACAGATGCTGGTTTTGGAAAGGCCATCCTAGGCTGTTGCAAAACAGCTGCCGGCTGCATGGCTCCCACCAGGGACACATCTCCAGCCGGGGACTCAGGGTCCTTTGTACCCAGCTGCAGGAGCCCAGGTGAGAAACAGAGGAGAAAACCAGGTGCAGGGTTTGACTCTTAGGGGACTATGGAGAGGCTACCCACCCCTGGGACCCCACGGGAGCAGAGACACCCTGCGGGGTCCGCAGGCAGTGGCCAGGCAGAGACTGAGGGCTGCTCTTGCGAGCACCCTCGGTGGGCAGTGCCAACTGCATTCCGGTGCAGAGGGAGGACACTTCCCTGGGGAACACGGTTTATAAAATACTTCCCACAAGGCAGGATGATTTCCTGGCTGAGGATCGTGTGTGGGCTGTGCCTTGTCCCCCCTGCTCCTGCCAGACACGGTGAGGTCACCGAGGGGCACCACGCTGCCCTGTCCTTCCACGGCCCCGGCATCGCCACCTCCTCTCCACCAGGTCCTGTGGCACAGAGGAATAGAGGGGACCCACTGTGGCATTGGCCCTGACTCTGAGCAGCTTTTGGAGACCCAAGCAGCAGTGGACACGTTTGGAGCGTTGTAAATAATCTTGCAAACAGCTCCACTGAGCAGGGGCAGCGGCGCTTGTATGGAGGAGCAACAGCTTAGTTTAAACATCTGGTTCTGTGAATTCCTATATTGTAATAAAATAAGTCTTCCCACAGATTTCACGTCATCTTTGTCTGGGCATCACTGAACTGTGAAGGGAGAAACTTTTTTGTGGTTTTCAGAGGAACAAAGAGACAATATGCATCTGGTGAGGTGTCCTGGCAGCCTCCTGTGCTCTGAGCCTGCATCTTGCGCTGGCAGCATGGCCCTGTGTCCTGGAACGGTAATTGCCTGACCCACAGCACCCCAAACGGCAGAGCCTGGAGGAAGACTGTGGTCTCCAAGACCCAGGGAGTGTGAGGTAACCTCGCTGCAGCCCACAGAGACCCAGAACAGCAGCCCCCAAACAGAAAGAGGCACTAGGAAAATGCCTGCAATCTGGATTCCACCTTTTTGGCCCCTGTTCAAATGAAAGGGCAACAAAGAACATACAATAAACTGGTTAAAAACTCACAGTCTTAATGAAGTCCAGAAAGGACCATTCCCTATGGCTCATCCAGTCCCCTGCAGATTGCAGCCCCGGCCACCTCCCTGTACAGGGCTGTGTGCCCTGCAGGCACAGAGCCATGAGGCTGGCAGCGCAGGACTGACCTTGTCCAGGGGGACACAGAGCTCTTATCAACTAATTAATTAATTAATTGATTTCTGCCCTAGCAGCATTGCTGATTTCTCACCCAAAAGGTCTTCAGGAGCGGAGAGCTTGCTCTTTGGTCCCAGGGGAGCCAGGACCATCTGATGGCTTTTAGTAGAGGGAGGGATGTGCTGATCTGGGGTGTGATGCTCAGCCTCCCGTTGCCAGTGCTTGCCTTCACGCACGGGAGGACAACTGCTGGGTCTCCCCAGAGCTGCCAGACAGCAGCTGCCTGCAGGCTTTGTCCAGGTGCTTGTCTTTTTTGAAAAGCTTTCCCTGCAAAATATGAATCTGCTGGAACAGGTGGTTCAGCAGACGGAGCGGGCACAGAAACCTGCTGGAAAATTAACAGTGCAAAGCTGAAGCAAGCTGGATTGGATCATGTTTTGCATTAAGCACGGGGCTGTCTTTATTCACTGGGAGCAGACCCAGAGCTGTGCATTCCCAGACTCGGGCAGCAGCACACGCATACCCTGGGCTCCTCCCTGCACGGCTGCCTGCAATGTCACTGCTCAGGTGCTATTTGCCTTTGATTATTGTCTCCAAACATCATGATGTGAGTGTGCTCGAGCTGCCTGCCCAGCATCCTTTGAGAACAGGTGACTCTCCAGCATCAACAAAAATACAAAGAGAGTTCCCTTCTCCTCAGCTGGGTGATTCTTGGTAGCACAGCCTGTAACACATCATGCCTGCTTTGTTTATTTGGAGGCAGGCATGCCTGAGAGACCTTGGGCTTATCTTAAGTCTACCACTTAGGCAGAGAAGAAAGGCCCACAAGTCTGTTGAAAGTCGGGGACATTTGGCTGCAGCCACCCCTTGGGTCTGATAAATGGCTGATGGGGGAACGCAGTGGGAAATGTGATGAACTCGGCTGTAAATGCATGCAGACAAAGTGGGTTCGATGAAACCTGAGCATTTCAAGGAGGGGGATGTGACCCTCACTCCCAAGCTGAGCCTCACCCTCCCCAAGGACTCCCTGCCCCTATTGCCTGGTACAGGCTCGCATGCATCCCCGCTGATGAGAGCAGAGTCCATAACCATAAATCTTCAGGAGCCATTTTTCAGTGGGACTAGATTCCATTTAGTCCACAGACTTACTGGTCTGTTTGGGAAAAGGGATTTCATTCCTTTGCTTCTTTTTGTCAGGATGGATTTACTGATCCCAGACATGTTCCTCACACTTTATTTAGGGTTAATATGCATCATTTACATTGCTGAGCTGTCACCAGCTTGTCTGAGCTATATAGGCAGGCAGGCAATGCATTTCCCTTGCCCCATTGCTCTCCCTGCCAGATGTGGAGCTGTGAGGATAAAGCAGCTAGGAGATCCCTTGATAGATGCAATTTGCCTTTTGGGGGGTTGCTGCTTATTCCGCCCCATGCAGGGGCCAGGCAGGCTCAGCACGGATGGACATCTTCCTCCAGCTACGTTCCCAGGAACCAGTCACCTGTAACACACAGTTCTGTGGGAGAGAATTTGATTTTCTCATTAGTGGATGCCAGGCTATGGCTCCTGAGCCCAGCAAAAGCTTGCCTCTGTCTGCATCCTTACTGAAGATCCCCCGATGCCAATAGTGTTCATTAGATAGCTCACATCTGCATGCAATTTAAGTATGCTTTCCTGAATTACTGGCATTACAGAAGTTCCAAGTCATTAGAGAGGGTGCTTACAAAAATAAGGATGTCATCTAATATACAATGAAAAAGAATGGAGGATGGGGGTGGGAGGGACACGAGGCTCTTGAAACTCTCTTAGGAGAGCTAAGAAGTGACCAAGGCCAATGGCCTCCCTGCCTTCGCTGGCGGCCCCTCCACCCTCGCTCCCCGACAGGGGACCCACTCTCCCATCCTCTCTGGCGCCGGCTGACGGAGCCAGGGAACCCTCCTGGGGCTGCACTCCCAGACACGGGTGTTTGACACCTGTTTCGGTCAATGAAAAGCTGATCATTTTTCTAGGCTGGCCATAACTGGATGTCAATTTTAGCTGTCCAGCCCTGCAGCAGGGCTCCTCACCTTTGGGCTGCTTGCAGTTGCTCGTGGCAATGCCTTGCTCAGCCGGCAGTGCCACAGCAGCCAGCCATGCCGGCAGCCTGCCCTCGCCAGCCAGCACCCAGGTCCCAATGTCACGGCTGTACCCAAGACAGATGCATAGGAAGCACCCTGCTGCTGACACAGCTGCCTGCCCCAGAGCTGGCAGGGATTAGACATTTCTGTTGGTTGTTTCCTACAAGAAAAGCTTCCTCTGCTTCTCCAGGGGCTGTTTCTGCAGCTGAGATCGTCCCTGCTCCAGGCTGTCCCTGCTCTGGTCTGTCCCTGCTCCGGGCTGTCCCTCCTTGTGCACCTTTGCCGAGAGCAGCAACCTCACCTGCTCCAGGCCACATTTCCTCTTTCGCAGCCCCCAGCCATGCAATTCAGCAGGGTCTGCCTCCCCATCCAGCACAAGGAACAGGGAGAGATCCCAAGCCCCTGCTGCTCCAAAGCCACTTTCCACCCAAAAGGAATGTATGGTTTCATCCAGGTCCTCAGGAACCAAACTGCTGACCTCTGCGAGCTCTGAAACCAAAAGGAACAGCAGTATTAGCATGGTAGATGCCTGATGATAGCACAGGAGGGGAAACACAAGCAGGATTTACACTCTGTCCCTTGTGAATGCTTTGGCTGATATACTAAAAGCCTGATGGAGCATAAAAATGGAATTTATTCAAATTAAATGGTTGCAAATGTCATACTACATTGAACCAGAAAGTTCTCCTACACGCAACAAATGGAATTTATGCTTCTAGAAAGCCAAATTTTAGTTGCTACTGCCTATGAAGGACGTTCTTTTCCTAGCCTTCTGATTTCAAAAATAAAGAACAAACAGCACCATCTTGTTGGGGTGCCAGGATGTACCCAGAAAGATTTCAGAAAAGCAGCATATACTTTTTCAATTAGTTGGATGAACACTGTTTCTTTCCAGGTGAATAGCAAAATTACTTGCAGATGTGACTTTAATAGCAGTTGTTAACATTTAACATTTGCCCTGCAGCTCAAAATCACTAACTCATGAAATGAAAGGAAAATCAGGCTGGTGACTAGTGGGTGCTGACATTGGCATGCCTCAAAAGGAACAGACTAAAATGGGGAGGATCTCCCCTCCAAAAGGCAGACCCCTTTGAGGCTTTTTGAGTGAGGGCCCCAAATCAGAGACCCCAGAGTCCTGGGGACCCGGGAGGAGGTAACGTCACACACTGCCCTCCGTCCATGGGCAGAGGCAGGAATCCTCTTACCCTGCTCTTCTTTGGACAAGGTCCTCTCCAGCCCCGGCAGATGCTCTGCAGAAGCCAGCTCTCATTTCTGGGGATTTCCGGAGCGGATAGCGGAGCTCAGCACCCTGGGGCTGAGCAGCCCTGCAGCCCTGCTGGGGCTAGGGCCCCCATCCAGTACCTGCTTATTTTAAGCACATGACTGGTCTGACTCAAGATAACTGGAATATCTTTCTGCCTGCTGTTAAATATATATTAAAGTTAAGCATGTTTGGCCTCGGTCATGGCACTCAGCACCTTGCGGGTCTGCGCTCGCCGTGGGAGGCATGGGCTGGGGCTCTCGGTGGACACTTGGGCACCCGGCAGCTATCATCACACGTTCCTGTACATGCGGAGCCTGTTTAAATCAATGGCTTGTAAATGCAAAGCTCCATCTCCAGTTACTGCTCCTCTTCATCAGCCAGTCCCCTGCTCTACATGAGATATGTTTCAAATGATAGCATTTGTCTTTAATAAATGGTCACTCCATAAAGTGCCTCCTATGGGAAACCTGGGGTTTATAAGTAAAACCTGATGTTTCCATTTCATTATAATGCATTCGCTCTAAGATGGATATCAACTCATCCTCTGTTTAATATCAGCCTAAGGTGTGCAGTGGCTTTGTATTACTATTTATGAAATTCATATAGCTGGGCTTAATCTGTTTCAGAACCCACAGCTGTATCTGTATCAGCTTGACCTGAAACAGGGATGTTCTTCTTTTGCCAGAGTCAACTGCATCACCAACATTCAGAGGAGATAAGGAGCAAAGCTCCTTCCACGGCCACAGAAAGTCTGACTGTAGATTGGAGGTTCTTTAGCCAAATGTTTTCCTCAGAATACCTTCTGGGATGCTTTATTTTTAGGGCCAGATCTGTCTGTTCTTGTCCATACTCTAAAAAGGCATCTGAGATGCATAAACAGTTTTCATATGACTTGTCAAAGTAGCACTGTGCGCCACACTCATGCATGTGCTATAAATCTGATAAACAGACCACCACATTGCAGGCTGCAATACTCAGGGTCTCTGTGCTTTCCTATATGCCACTCATATACCTCTAGCCTTAAACACACCATTCTGTATGCATGCCGCTTGGATCTTGACATACTTCAGCAGAGAAACGCTTCATAGGTAAATTACAATTTCTCAACCATTCAGTAGACATCGATAGCATCACTTCAAAATATTGCTCGTCAATTACAAAACTCATCCAGAGGATAATAAAGTGGCACAGATAGTGAGCATATCTGCATTCTTCTTTGGCTTAAACAAACATAAAGCATGCATTGAGCTATCCCTTGAATCCAAGCCTCATGTTTCACGCCATCAGTCATGATCCAGTGCTGCATCACTCAGATATTTCTATCAAAAGCAATGAGATAATCTCTGTCCCATGAGAACTACTCTGCTGGTATCTCCTGTGGCTTGAAAGGGTAAGCAGAGCGCTGCTTCATCTCCTGTTAATCTTTGCAGAGATCCCTTTTCTGACTCCGTCTCACTAGGGACTGAAGATCCCTCAAATAACCTCAAGAGATTTAGAAATCAGGTTCAGGGAGGCACCATTGATTTGTGTCACTGCTGGAGGAAGAAGAGAAGCTATTATCTGAAGTTGTATAGAGTCATAAACAAACGGATGAGAAGAAATACATATTTTAGCTGGATTGATCTGCTCCCACCTTTTGCAGGGCGACTAAATACCACCTCAGCAGAGTAAATGAATGAAACCACAGAGCAATTAGTTGAACTGTCCAGCCTTGAAGATGTCCTGTTTAGGAAAGTCCAGAAAGAACAATCTTCACCAAACCACCTCCTGCAAGCATGGGGCAGGTCTGCTGCTAGCGAGCACAGGCACAGGAAGGTGGATGCTCAGCACCGCCTCGTCTGGGGAAAGCTGTGTGCAGAGACCCCTTTGGAGTGTTTACTCACAGGACTGGCTTCTTTCGTGAATCCCTGGTCAGAACCTGTCGTTTAGTTCATAGCAAATGCCCTTTGGAGATGGAAAAAAAAAAAAAAAAGAGATTGACCCATTTGAGTTCCATCTGTTGGAGTTTATAACTGTTCTCCTTATAATTGCCAACAGACAATGTGAATTGCAATTAGCTAATTGCTTGCTAACTTTCTGTTCTAATAATAGTCATGTTCCAGAGTTATACAAGCTTGGAGGCTGCTGCTGTTCCCTTGCAACTGGCAATAATAAATAATACCGTATTCCCTCAGCATTGCCCTTTCTTCCAAGTTTCATCCCCATGCAAATTGCTCCAGCATGTACTAATCCCTGACGGGATGGCAGAGGCATCAACAGCATTTATTTGTAGTTCATTGCACTGGGAGTGTTCAACACTTGCACGATGATGTGGCACCGGAAAGCTGTGACTCCCGTGCACCACTTGTCCCTTCTGCATGGCCAACGCGGCAGGTCTGGGAGGTGCCTCTTGATGGTGCTGGGCGGCGGGACCAAGTGGTCCGCATCCCTGGAAATCCAGCCCTCTTGTCAATATGTGTTTGGTTTCAGGTTTTTGGGGGGTTGGGTTTTGTTTATTTTTTTGCTTTCCCTTCACAGGATCAGATGTGGCCCTGGCCCTTGTAGTGACATGTTTTATTACCAGTAGCTTCAATAATGTCAGCACAGACCTAAACTGGAGCTTTAGAGAACACATGCTCCCCAGCAACAGAACAAACTGTACAGTGTCACTGCTGCAGCAATAAGCGGGGGCCTGGATCCCGGCGGGGTTCCTGGTGGGGACCGGGGTCAGGTTAGGTGCCGAGCCCCAGCGTTGCCAGGGCGAGGGGCGCAGGGAGCTCCCTTCCACGCGGGTGAACTTTCCTGCACCGCTCTCCAGGCTTTCTAATCTCCAGCTTGTTACTGCTGTGCAGATGCGGCTAATTGAGAAGCAAAGCAACAGCCTCATCCAGCGAAGTCAAGGCCAACGAAATGAGCAACAGCATTCCCTGGCGCGCAAGGAACTACTGAACACAGACCTGCCAGCAAGCTGACATCTCCAGAGCTTACAGACTAATGTTATTAAACTTGACCAAAAAGCCTTTTAGAGTTGGGGGAGTCGTGTTCAGCAAAAGCTGGTCTGGATTATTCCCCTGGTGCCTCTGGGGTTTTTGCACATCGCTGGCGCCTGTCTCCCCATGCCTTGGGCAGGGGGATGCAGGACCCCCAGCTGCCAGGCGTGATGCAGCACGGGAACAGGAACTTCTGCCCAAACCCTGCCACTGCCGGGGGCTCAGCCTACCTGAAGTCCTTACTCCCACAGACGTCACTAACACAAATGGCAGCTCGTTTTCAGGTTCCTCACGAGCACAACTGTTCTGTTGCTGCCTCATATGCCCTCCCAGCTCCCTGCTCCAGACAGATCAGCCGCAGGCTCCCCGGCTCCAGAACTGCTTCAAATTGCTTTTCCTTTGTGCACAATTATCTGGACTTTCCCATCCCTTACTTCTCCCCTCCCCTGCTCCTGACATCTGACTCATGGGTAGATTTATTAAGTTTAAAAGCATTACTTGTGCAAGCCACGCTCCACAGCCCCATCTGCCTCCTCCCCACTTGCACAACCTGCTCTCACCCTCTTTCCCAGGGTTTGGGCAGAGATGTACCACAACCAGGCCATGAAACCAAGTTGTCCTCAGCAAAGCCACACCAGGTGAGCTCTCCCTTGCTTTGCCCAACAATGTGGAGATTCCTTGAGGGAGGAAAGCTTTGTGTAGAGTACTGGCCTGGACAGATCAGGATGCCTCTTTCAACACTTTCCCCTGTCTTGAGCTTGGCACCAGCGGGTATTTCCTTTACAATTCCTAACGGGCCAGCTCCTGAGTCTCTGTTTTGCTTTCAAAATCAGCTCCGTTTAAACTTCTTAATCATTTCAGTTTCTCTATGAGGAGAGGGAGATGGTGGAACCCACTTTTGAGGGTCACATGTAAAGAAGGGAAATGAATGATGGTATTTTATTTCTCAGACACGCAAAGCAATAAAACTCATAGGATTTATTCCAGGATCACAATTCCTCTTGCATTACAATGGAGCCATGCTTTAGTTTCCAAAACAGGGATGTGATGTTCTCTGCCAGTGAAAGCAAGAAATAAGGCTGCTGTCGCTGCTGTCTTCTCCCCATAGCTCAGGTGCACAAGGAAGGAGCAGGCTCTTCTTGCTCAAAGAAAGTAGCGGGACACAACAAGCTGGAGGAATTCAGCCAAAGGAACAGCTTTGCTTACTTCTGCTTTGGCTTCCTCTGCAAATGTTTTTTCTCAGCACTGGTTGATGGGTTTCAGACTGAGGGAACATTAGGAAATGAAAGGAAGAAGGCTGTGACACATTGCACGCGGTGCCAAGGAATGGCGGTGACGCACGGCAGCTGGCGGGGACCCTGGCGTGCACCTCACCAGTGCTGCTGCGCGGAGCCACCCTCCACGGGACCCTGCCGTCCTCACCCCGGCTGTCCCAGCACACCCACAGCCGCCCTTGGTCGCTGCCTCCCAGCACCAGCTGCAGCTTCTCTGCTCACATCAGAAGCTGGGGAGGATCACCTACTGCTCCACAGCTCCCACAGAGGTGACACTGGCCAGGGCCATGCCAAGAGGACAGGTGGCAGGGTCTGTGGCATCTCCAGAAACTTCCCCATTGAGGGCAGGAAAGGGGGACAGCAGGAAAGCTGTCTGGACCTGGCAGCTGCTCAGCACAGTTTGTTCCCAGGGCCGACGGCACGTTGCAGAGAACAGCATCATTTTGAAGCGTAGCGGCAGGCCAGGTCACGCAGAGTCAGGGAAGGGTGAGGCGTTACCGGACCATGCTGCCGTCTCCGGGGGCAGTTGTAGCAGTCATTGCCAGGTGCTCTCGCAAATGAGGCCGTAAGGTTTGGCCAGCTTGAATTCATCTCCTAACCTCAGGAGGAAAGAGAAGAGGTCCTATTATGCTTAGTGCAGAGCTGAATCTGGTCTCTGGCTGACAAGTGGCTATGGACTATGCACAAAAATGCTCTAAAGCTGACTGTGCCAAATGTTTCTTCTCCACCTAATGCAGTTGTTTGGGATTCAGTTAGAAACAAAACTGCATCTTGTAGTTTTTAATAAAGTGCTTGGCGAACAGTTCAAACACTGGGGGGGAAGCGGGAGAGAGAGGTTGAATTTATGGGAGCAGGAGGAGATCATTTGCTTTCTTAGGAACTGGAAAAGATTAATAGTGTGCAAAGGCTCTTGGATTCATTCTTCACATAGCAGAATGGTTAGGAGACTTACTGGCTTGATGTTCTTCATTCTGACTTCCCCAGGTGGCCTAGCGACTGTCTGGACTGTGGAGAAAAAGGAACAGGGAGCCATCCCGTATCAGCCCCCAGTGAGGAAGGCAGCTGCGGTACGCTGGGGGATGGAGGAGCACCGAGTAGGCTTGCACAGAGGCTTGCTTTGCTGTGAAATTAAAGAGCTGCTTAATATTTCTGTAAGTGCTGCTTGTGTGGGAAGGCAATGGAGCCTGTGGAGCTGGTGGGAGCACAGGACAGCAAAGCAGGATCATCCTACCGGCACTTACCATTCCTGGGCCCCAGACCGCTGATGGCACAAAACCGTTCCATAACAAGAATCTGAATTTAGGGAAGGTCTCTCTCCTACCACCAGCATTTTGCAATCAACATGTAACACGCCAAGTGAATCCCGAAGCAAGGAAAAATGGAAGGAAAAAGACAGGAATTTCCCAAGTCTCACTGAACAGCCCAAAGCTTTCCAATACCCAAAAATCACTGCAAGCCTTGCTGCACGTGGAGTGCAGTGGGGGAGGATGAAAAGCCACTAGATGCACATGGGGAACCACAGGACGTGAATTCAAGACAAGCTAGCGGCTGTGCTGGAGAGGCAGTCTCCAGGATTGTAAATCGGCTCAGGCATTGCTTCCAAATCTCATCATCCCACTGGACTTTGGGATGACAGACAGCCCTTTTCCCCAGATGCCCATGCAGAACGCAGCCTTTACGGACAAACCATGAGGCTGCATGCAGCTTGACATACTCAACATCAAAGACGGGATGCACAGGTCACCCGGAGATTGTGCGTGACAGAAGCCACTGACTGTATCCCCTGCCTGAAGTAACAGCCATCTCCCCAAAACCAAAGTTATGCTGGAAACTAGATGAGAGGATGGGCAGGGAAGCTTGCTTTCCATTGTTGGGTCACTGTCGGAGTAACATTGGACAGATCTCCTAATTTCTCCATGCTGCTGTAGCTGGGAAACTGGAAGCCAAACCCATGTCACTCGGCTGGGTACAAGTGCAGTACTGAGTGCTTTCAAAACTTCATAGACAGCCATGGAGCACAGTCAACTACGGAAAATAAAACTCCTGTGCTGTTTATCAATATCTGTTGTGCTCCAATTTGGGGGTAAAAGGCTGCAGTGGTGCTTCATTGCATTCATTGCATTTTGAGCTGGCAATGACTTCACAGAAGGCCACGATCAGTCTTATTTTTCAAATAATATTAGGAAATACAATGTTTGCTCCATCTGAGAATGAGTGAGGAACTTGAGCAGAACTGCTAAACATAAAAGTTCCTGGACATCTGGAAAGGATTAGTCAGGAAGGTGCTTGGGACAAGGAGTTCAGGCAAGTTCAAGAGACACCTACTGTAGATTTGTTCCCACAGAAGGAGGGAGGAGGAGTAAAAGGGTTGAGGGGAAAAGCAGGAAGGGAGGATTTAAATAAAACCTACACTGGACTGGCAGATAAAGCGAGCAATGAGAACAGCCTGCATTCTGTGGAAGCGTGAAGTGCAGAACAGGCAGCCCTAGAGGGTCTGCTGGAATAGAAGGGGCTGGGTGTAGCAACAAGGGATAAGCCACGGTGGGAAAGAGCTGGCCAAATAACTGCTTGTGCCCATCCTTGCAAGGGCAGACAACGGACTCTGCACTGAGCATGTCCGCACTCCGGGAAAGCACATCCCTGCTTCTCAGCCAGATGTGTCCCCACTCAACGCACTTCTATAGGATTAGCTGATTTTGCCCCCCTTGGAACTCACCACCACCAACAACAACAGGGCAAATGCTGTGATAAAGTCAAGAGCACTAGAGAAACACTAAAGCGTAGACAGCTGAATGTGAGGAACAGAGCTACACATCCAATTAATGTAGATGGGAGAATGTTTGTTTTATTTCTGAGTGGATAAGCACTCACACAGCCTCTTGGGCCCTGCAAAATCACAGAGGAGTTCTGCTTCAGGCCAAGATGAAAGTCTCAAAGAATACACATGAAAACCACAGGGGCTTGTGAAACCCATGCTTGGTTTATTAAATGACTCACGAAGCTTTTTATCACATATTTCTGCCTCCAACTCTCTTTACACTTAAATTCAGGTGCCAAATTCTTTGTATTTTTCCTAACTATGGACCCTTGTAGTAAATTCAGTTTTGAAATCTGTTTGAAATCCATGAGCTTATGCTGAAGCAAAGTTTTTGCGTTTCTTTTAAAAGTCTGGAGTTACCCACAGCGGGTCCTCATTTCTGAAGCAGAACTGTGCAGAGACACCACTGCATCAGAAGCTAACTTTCACCCTACATGAAAAAACAAACTAACCAGATAGAAGTCAGATGCTCTCTATAAATGCTTTCCCTATAAGTGAAGAATAACTATTTTCAAATTAAGTTAGCAGGAGGTAAAGCTGAAAATCAAAGCATGAGCTTTGTGTTTCCTGAAAATTTTCCTTTAACAAGGTAGCTCCAGCTGCTAACTTTGTTTTATTGCATTCCTGAAAGACAGATCTCCATGCAAGAATACTTTAAGAGCTCTGCTCCAAAAATAAAGGCACTCAGATTTATTTTTATGGTTAGGTATATTTTACCAGTTAGTCTCAGAGCCCTTGATACTGCCCTTACCCACTGGCCTCACTCAGGTATCACACAGGCTGGAGCTCCCCGTCCCCACGTTCGGCTTCCCCAGGCAGCTGGAGAGGACCCCGCTGCCTGCCAGGCAGATGCTGCTGCTTTTTCATTCACCTCCCTCCCATCCCAGTACTCAGACAGACACTGAAATCCTTCGCTGATGACAGCAGACATGGCTTGCTAATGGTGGGCCATGTGACAGCTCAACCTCGGAAAGTTCAGGCACAGAAACAAACCAAGAGTGAGCCAAGGACCTTCAGGATGAGGGATACACATGGGGAGGAAGAGCAGTGCCTACTGCAGACAGCCTGCCCTGGCTCCTCGGAGCCGCAGGCTGGGACGGCACCACCCAACCATATCCCTGCCGTCGGAGCGCAGGTATCTAACTCGGCCGTGCAGACTCCAGGCATCGGAGGAGGAGGAGCGGCCTTCTCACTTGAGTGCTCTTAAATTAAATGCTTAAAGACTGAATGCCCACCCTGGCTGTCCTCATGGTGGGAACCTTTGAACCCGCAGAGATTCCCTGGCGAATGCCGGCTGAAGGGAGTCTCACACACACAAGGAACCATACTGCTGTTATGCTGTTGATATGCTTGTTAGCAACTGGGGACCTTGGCAGCTGTCCTGAGCAGTAACATCCAGATTTTGAAATGGAATAAACCCACAGCTGTATCCAATTAGAGCGCTCTGATGTGGAGGTTCAGTCGTGCCCTTCCAGAACATTGCAGACAAATGCATCTGATGACATGGCCCATCAGCCAGAAACAGTACGGAGTAATTAATCACACCAAAACTTCAATGAGCACCTCCTTCACCCCAGTTCAGTCAGAGTCAGGTCATGGCCACTTTTATTTCAGAAAGCTCTCTCAGCACTTTTAGCAGGGCTGGTGTTAACCCAAAGACAGACATCAGAGGGCCAAACGTCTGGGAGAAGCAGAATGGCCACCACTGAACTGAAGACCTTCCAAAATTTAAATCCATTTGCAGCTGTACTAAAGACAGACTGCCAGAGAAGAGGGGTGTTGAAGGGCTGTATAGTCTGTGCACATGGAAACACAATTTTGCATCCACGAACACCATGTTTTATTGTTTTATGATGATGATAACCTGAAGGCCTGAGCAAGAATGACACCCCAGGATTCACCCTACAGTCTTCTGTCTTCATGCCCTTCAAGCCATGTGTAATGACCACAAGGCCATACAACTGCTCTCTGTTCATTTGCCTGCTCTCCCTCATCCCCCATCCCAAAACCAGAACTGTGCAGGTCACTCGTTGCAGTGACAGCCATCAGCACTGATGGAGGTGCGTACATGCTTGCCATTAGCCATGTGGCTTGGCAGCACACTCCCAGCACGGGCAACACGTCTGCACTTCAGCCACAGGTTCAAAACCATATCAGAAAAGGAACAGGAGGTGGATGAAAGATACTGCTATTACCTTTGCTCTTTGCTGTACCACAATATTCAACCTCTGTTTGTCAGGTGGATTTCAGACTGGCAGCCTCTGCAGACACCAGCACTCAGCTGTCAGAGACAGCTAGGAGGGCGTCTGTATAAAATTACTGCGATCTGTGTCATCCCACAGCACACACTCGCCCTTTCCTTAAAGTCAGAAGTCAGCGATGTCTCTAGGGAAGATGCATGGGTTGAACACTAGCAGCCGGCAACGGCTAATAAAGTTTACATACACTGCTTTGCTGACTGGAATCTAAACATGGGAAGTGAATTTCTAGAGTTGGGAGGAGTTCGTGGCTGGAATCAAAGCTCTGGAAAAGGAAACTAGATGAAATTGCTCACTCTGCTGTGGACAGGAAAATAAATGCCTTATACTGAACTGATGCTGTGATGCAACCCGTGGCATCAGCAGCACACTTGACAAAATGAGTCAGTGACAGGTCATGGTGAGACAGAGCCACTCAAGAAGGATGGGAAGTGCTTTGCATGCAGAAGTGTCTGCATCAAGACTGCTGTACAGCCATTTGCTAAATAAACTGCATTCTTGGCTGATCTGCCAAACCAATATCCTCACTGCATCATCTGCTTTATCTTAAGCTGAAGCAGGAGGAGGAGGAGGACTCCATTCCTCACTTCCCTGGGAAGGAGATGGCCAAGTGAAAAGCTCAGAGCAGTTGCGCTGTGACTCACAGCACAGACACTGCACTCTCGCACAGGGTCTGCAGGGGATGCACGGAGCAGAGGGCACTTGTCCAGCCATGAGGGCCCCTCGCAGCCAGCTGGAGGACAGGATCAGCACCAGTGAGCACGCCGGGGTCCTGAACTGACGCGGAGCACACAGGCACAAAAAGGAACTACCTTCAGCAGCAGAGGAGTACTGCCAAGCCCGCTAAGCCCCCCAGCAGCCCCCCAACCCCCTGCCCCATACGTGCTGGGAGCAGAACCTGCCTCACTTCCGCGGGTGTAACACCCTTCCCTTGGCAAATGCTGATTTCATCAGCCATGACGCCCAGAAGCCATACCAACGCCAATAGGGTGACACTATCTTTCTTTGCAATTAAAACTGCATATAAAGCACCATCCCATGAAGACCTGTCAGCCGATGGGCAGCACTGGCAGCCCCAGCCCTGCACAGCCAGCAGTCTCCCAGGGCGCCCCGCACACAGCTCTCCGCAGGTTGAGCAGTGCCCTCAGGTGGTCAGATGGACTCCCCGGGTTTGAGACCTGCTTCGCCATAGAAACAGGGAGCACAAGCACATCTACAATGTGTCCAAGTACAATTCTTTATTTGGCCTCCTCTGGGAAGCTACAGTTCTTACCAAATACATTATTTAGAGACAGGTATCCCACCACCTTCCGGGAACGATACAGAGGATCGGTGTCACGGCCAACAAAAGATGTCCCTAGAACTGTCAGTAGCTGCTGCTGCCACAGAGCATGAAGTTTTTAGACTGTGATTTAAACGTGCCCTAGCAGAGATATCAGAGAAGCATACTCTAACACACTTGAAAACTGCCTGTGTCAGAACTCAGGTGTCCATGCACCTCCATAATTACATTTTCAAGCCAATTTGCTCCTTCCTTTCAATGTACAGGCGGGATGAAAGCAAACACATTGCTCAGAGGCACAAGGTGCAAACTGTTTTTAAGCCCTGATTTACATCTTTTATTTATCTGTAAGGACGATACCTAAACATCTTCCTTACATGGCATCAGCATGCTGGACCTTATGTTACGCTCACTTATTTGCAGCACACCTCACCATTGCTTTGTAAGTTAGTAAGTCTCAACATTTTTTTCAGTATACAAAATACCCATGGCAGGCAAAAGAAAGGACGACTTCTGTAGCTGAAGATGACTCCCTTCTATCTTCATGGCTCGTTCAGCTCAGCCTCTTCTTCAGACACCAACTCCATTTTCACTTGAAAATGAAACAGTCCAAGCGTTTCCTGCTGAGGCCAAGTACCCAACTCATTCAGCTTCCAAAAATCAGCAGTAAAGCTTCCTCAATTCATCATCCTCTTTGTGGTCACCTCAGAACATACCAGACTCTTGTAGAAGCTGGTCAACATCAGTCTCTCCTGTTCTGTCAGGAGCCTGGTGAGCAGCACAGCTCTCGCTGGTTGTCCACAAACAGCGAGATCTTAAGAAGCGCATCTGAGTTGGAAGGAAAAAAACAACCCCATTAGCTTAAAGCATTTTATCTGTATTCTGTACCCACAAAAATTTAACTTGTTTCTAAAAGCAATAAAGAAAAACATAAATAAAGCTAACTTAGCAGACCCAGTGAAAAGGAGCACTAAGCCCCTTGCTACGCCGCAAGGAAGGATGTTGCTTCCAGCTGTGCCCAGGGTGTGATGGTGAGTATTTACGACTGAAGTCGCTCACGAGATCCCAGGTCGCAAAGATCAAGTACAAACTGAGCAAGGTCACCCGCTGCTACTGAGACCAATACAGCAAGCAATAGCGGGCCTATGTGCTGGCTCCAGGGCTGAGACATCAGCTTGGAGCTCATGGAAAGACCCTTTGGGTCTGCTGTATGCGGAACTACCTCGAACAATGTCTTCCTTGTAGCGCTCCAAAATCCTCTCCCAAGACTGTGGAAGGGCTTCCATGTCTGCCAGGCTGTCACAGCTGATGCGGAGCAGGAGAAGCTTGCTCTCCAGGTACCTTCATGCCCGATAAGGACGACAAAGACAGAGAGGCACCCGCCAGCGCTGCCCGGGGAGCCCCAGCCCGGAAGGATACAGGTGCCGGTAGTAGCGCTCCACGTCCTGCAGCCCCTCCAGCGCCTCGGCCAGCGAGGGGCAGCGCGGCCCGCGCCGCAGGGCCGCC